>BJBW01006211.1:8005-74054 GCA_004320125.1 Scolopax mira
TCCCCCTGGGCGTGGCTCAAATGGGATGGAATACCTGTGTCCCTGCTAGGTCCCTGCTAACCCTTTCCCCACCAGACCCAGAAGAAATGTCTTTTAAAGCTTTTTACCCCAGGGGGGTGATGTGTTTTTAAACTGCTGTAGTGAAAAATAGTTTTCAAATTGGACAAAAGCATAAAACCAGAAAACAACACAAGAAAAATAATTAATGAGTATTTGCTATTAAAATTTATTATGATTCCCAAGATAGTCTGCAATAAGAAGATGCTCTCTTTTTCTCAGGTTGATGAAAAGCCAACCAAAAAATCCCACACAACCTTAAGCTGATGAGAGCTGCTCTTTGAAAAATGTTATTTTTAAAGATTAGCAGATCAATATATACTTCAATAACTGCTTATACTGCAGATATTACAGTTTTCCTGCTTATTTTTAACTGACAAAGTTAAGCATGAGACGGTTTTTATTTTAATTCTAGTGTATAAAGGATAAACTATCACGTTTTACCTCTTGGTAACAGATATTTAATTAAAATATCAACATAAATGTGACTATGATAGTTTAGACTCAAGCCCTATTTCTTAAAGGTGTACAATGAATTCATTCAATATGTTGTTGCTTAGCAAAAGCTGAAGTACAGTTAGCCTGAATTTAATAGCTAAGTGTTCATCTGAAGTGAATCATTTACTTTGATGACATTATTGACATGAATTGATTCACTTTGGATTTATGGGTAAGTAATTTAGATCTTAATCTAACCTACAAAATGTATTCTAAAAAGGGGAGGGTGGGACAGAGGAATTAATCTCACTTAACTATGGGCATGTAACTGAAGCATATAAAGTATAAGTCTAATCTTTCTTCAGAATCTCTAGAATGGCAGAGTAAACTCATTATCAACCTTAGAAATAATATGTTTTTCTTCACATATCACACACAAATCCCAGAATGAAAAGTGCCATAATGTAAGTATCTTTGTTAGATGCTTAAATTTAAATGATGTTTTTTATTCCCATCATAGAAATTATTGGCTGAGTGAATACTAAACATTGATGCTGTCACTCAGGCTTACACCTGGGTGCTTATTGGATGTTTATAAATACAGAGAGTCACGTACCTATTGTTTCTTTCTCTATATGTGCTAACATTGTAGTTCAAGGTCTGAAATAAAGATTTTTCATTGTAGAAATGTACAATGTAGAAATGTAGAAATACTCAAAGTATCTTGAATTGAGCATTAAGATTTTTTTATTTTTTTTTATTTATTTTTTTTTGTAAAAAGAGCTCTGAGATTGGGAATAAACTGTGTAGGATATGTAAAAAAAAAACAAACATATTACTAACGGAAGAGACTTTTATGTCATTTAGGTACTCTTTCCTTAGTCAAGTGATGTTCTCAGTGGTTGTAGTTGGATGTAGTTTTAAATATCCTGTGTATACATTGCAGCAATTAATAATACAAATATTGGAATGTTATTAGTATTTCTGGAAGATCTCTGCTAATATCATATACCAGAAATCATTATCCTAAGCAGAATTTAAAGAGCTGAAGAAAAAAAAAAGTCTTCTTTCTTTTTAAGTGTTTTTGTCGCTGAGGACAAGATACATGCTGTATTTCCTCCAAATGTCATTAAATTACATGCACATAGTCCTTGGAATGACCTAGGGAATGCACTTCATCTACATTCCATGGTCATGTAAAATTTTAATTACTTTGCTCCTCTTAATATTTTTTTTATTACATCCATAAGGATCAAAGAGCATCCTCTGTTGGCTAATACAACACCTGATTCTGTTGTGCTACTAGCTTAATATAGCCTTGTGAATAGGGTAACTAACAGTATTATGAAAGGGTATGGGTTCAATTCCTGTAGAGGATTTACTTTCATTAAGATTTCTTTTATTAACATCTACCTTCTTCTTCTTGGGATGTGACTAAATTAATTTTTTGTTTTAAATTATTTTTCTCATATTTCTAATTGGTGTATCTAGAAGACTGGGAGCATGAAAACAATGAGGAAGACATTAGAATGACAAAAGAGATCTCTAGACAAACTTCTATTTTTATATGAAAAGATAATTTTATTTAGAAAAAGAGAAGTTTAAAATCTGACTTAGCCTTCTAAAGGAAGATTCTAATTTGATCTGCAGTAGATCTGCAGTTTGAGTTGAACAAGATTTGGGTCCCATCTTTGATTAAGAATGGCAATTACAGCAGCTGGAAAGGAATAACTTTCTTGGTTTTAGACAGAGTATCCCTTGTACTGGATAAACAGAGATCACCATCGTTTTGTGAGTTCAAGATGATAAGTAGGAAAGGATTACCTTAAGCCATTGTGAATTAAGTCTGGATAATCAAGGTCAGTCACGATTATCTGATGGGTTTGATTATCATCATTCTTTTCTACATAGGTCTAGCTACTATTTTTTTTAAATACTCCTTCTCCCAGGCCAAGAGTTAAAGACTCAAAAAGGCCTCTCAGGTGAGTAAGCAGGAACATAAACCTATTACTACAAATGTGAATCTTTGGTATCATAATCTCACACACGAGGTGTAGTTCAAATTGCTTCACCTCAAAAAAGGTATTGTACAATCGAAAAGATTCATAAAAAGAACAAAAAAGGCGGCAACCCTTAATGGAATGACTTTAATTTACTTAAAATATGGTAAAAGTGCAGAACTCCTGATCACAGGATGCCTTGATGCTAAAAAAATTATATAAACTCCAAGAGGAATTGAACAAATTTTTAGAAGACAAAGCCACAGATATTACTAAATTTATAGGAATTTATAGGAACTACGCTGGTTCAGAAAATCCCAGAACTGGTGGGCTTGGCAGTGTTAGGTTAACAGCAGGACTCGACAATCATAGAGGTCTTTTTGCTACGTAAAAGATTCTATGATTCTAATATATTTGAAAGTCTTTATAGTTCTCAGCTAAATATAGTTAATATAATATAGTTAAATGAAGTTGGATACAAGCTGTGGTCTGTACCAGTACAGCTGTTATATGTGCTGTAAACAGGCCTTAGATGCATCATTTTTCACAAACAGGAAGACTGGCTCAAGTTCCGGTAGAATATAGCCAGATACTTACCAAATATGAATTAAATCCAGACTAATCATATGTGAAACACACAGCTTGCTCCACACTTGGCCATGAAGTGTTTGTACAATACTGAAGTCAGGGTCATCAGAACTTTGAAGATTATTTAATTCATCAAGAAATAAAATACTATTCTGCTTGCCTGTTTCTGTATCTGTTTATATCATCTAATGACACCTGTAATCCTCCTCCTAGGGATTCAACTATATGGGATTTGAGGGTTTTGATATAATTTTGATATGGTCCAGCTGCAAAACCTTGACTCAGGTTTCCATGAAAACTGCCAAGTTATGAAAAAGGACTGCATGAAACTACATAAAATAGAGCTACACAAGATAAGGGAGCTAAGACTGTTGATACAGGGATACAAGTGTAGAGGAAGAAACACACTGACATGAAATACATAAAATTATAAGAAAAAAGCCAGTGAGTCAGAAGACAGCAGCTCAGCAGCACTGACTGTTAGTCCATTCAAAGAAGAATGGACCTGATTGATAACTCACAGGCCTGCAAAGAGCTTTCAACTACTTTATTGAAGATAATGAACTCATTAGCTAAGAAACACCTTTGTCCTAAGTATTTATCATGTGTGTTAGTCATACCTTATCATTCCAACTTATGTCCAAAGAAACTTTGTGGAATCTCCTCTCATGGAGTGAAAGGTGCCCAGAAAAAGTGACCCAGAGAGGGAGGCCTATAGTACCTTTTGAAAGCATTTCACATTCTGCAGGGAAATACAACTTGTTTGATCCTTCAGACGTTGATTTTCCTCGTGTACTCATTAATTCATAGCTATTGATTTCTTAGTTTAAAAAAGGAAAAAATAAACTGAGTACCTCGATTAATTTTAAATGTCACTTATCTAGACCTTTATAGGACTTGTTTCTTGTCATCTGGGTTGTAATAGAAAATTTTTCCTGATTTGTAACTCAAATAATTACTCTTCTTTCAATGCTGACAAATCCTGTGAGTTCAAAATCTTACTTGTTCCAATGTGTATAAATGTTAATTTTCACCTCATTGCCTATAATAGGATGCAAATATTTTACTATTTCAAAAACAGCTAGGAAAAGCAATGACCACTGATTTTAAGATTTATTTGAACCTTGTCACTGTGGTAAGCTCATAGGCTGTTTTTCTTTTGATGACAAAAACTGCTTTTATAAGTAAAATAGTGACCTTAATGCTTTTTCTTATTTTAAGGTATTCTCTTTTTTTTTCTGTTTTGGATCTGGCGACTGCTTTTGATCATCACATGCAGCATTACAGAATCCTTCTAGAAACATAGGAAACAGCTTATTTCAGATAACTCCCATTTCATGTTTAGATCAATATTCATTAGATTATGTTCTTTTTTTCTATTCAGACATAGCAACTGGGAAATATTCTAAAAAGAAGCAGTTTGTCCTGTCACATCTATTGGATTTTAAATATATCTCTGCAGTTTAGATGATAGCTAGAGCAATATTTTAGCATGAGATATTGACAAGTGTATATATATAAACTTTTTCACTACTTGCATCTATACCAGCACAGTTACCAGAATGTCTTCAATAATAGATGTTAACTAATTTTGAGGGTTGGAGAGTGATTGTTACCATATTATTTATTACCTCATTTTAAAAACATAAATATCAACATAGTATCTTAGTATAATAGTGGGAGGGACACCTCCCACTAGAGCAAGTTGCTCAAAGCCCCATCCAGCCTGGCCTTGAACACTCCCAGGCATGGTGCATCCACAACTTCCCTAGGCAACCTGTTCCAGTGTCTCACCACCCTCATAATAAAGAATTTCTTCCTAATGTCTAAATTAAATCTACCCTTTTTGAGTTCAAAATTGTTACTTCTCGTTCTATCACAACACTCCCTCATAAAGAGTCTCTGTATATTTCCTTTAAGTACTTTATATACTGGAAGGCTGCTGTAAGTACATAAAGTAATTATATGAGCAAGTTTTGTCTGCTCAACTGTGTCATGGTTGGTTCAAACGGATTTCTGAAATGTTAGATGAACTTTTGTATGTGTGTTTCAACCTCAATGAACTATGTGCCATACCACAGTTTGACATATTAATACAATTGTTGATTCTCATTATCACTGAAGGTTTTATGGATAATCAGAAAATTTATTTGGCCTTTGAAACAGTAATGCAAACAAACCCCTAATTCTCTGTTGTCAATCAAAGGATCATTACTTTAGAGCAGTGGGCTGCACCACGTCCTTTTGCCAGCAGTAGATCATAGAGTTAAAGTTCCTGGTGGTCCCAGAATTCCCTTCCAATCACAAGAACACTTGAGACTCACTAGTGAGTTTGGTATGAAGGCAGTATTGATTTATATTAGACTCTCTAACATTGCTTAGATTTGTGGGTTCAGACATGCAAGAAAAATTCTGCTTTTCTCAGCTTAATTTTCTTTCTACATTCAGCATTTCATTTTCCATATAGAATATGTGGAGTTTCAATTAACTACAATTGTAGGTTTATGTTTTATCTCTCCAACAGTCCAAATCATTAAAGATTTAGCAACTCTCTCTGGAGGGTTCAAAAGTATGATTGCATATTTGACTGTCTTCTGTAATCCATATCGGTTAAACTGGAAGCACTTTTCCTTTTTTTTCTGAGGAATGTGAAAGAGTGGAATTGATGCCAGTCAAGAGTTAGTAAACTCCATTTTAATACATACATCATTCAAGATACTGCACTTTACTAGCAAGTCCATTTTAAGAGAGGAAAACTAAACTACTCAAAGAAGTCATCTGCGTTATCATTTAGTGCTTTCCCTAGGACTTTCACATGAATCTCTAAATTATATATTACTCCCATTCAAAATTCCCTGAAGTTTGATTCCTTAGATTTCACAACCCTTCTTTTATTTAATTTCTGTTTTGTCAGAACTTTCGTTGCTTAACCACTTTATAAGCATGATTAGATATCTAAAAATCTTTTAGCAGAAGGTACATCTGAGTCGGTTACAAGGTTTTCTAAACTTCCCTTTTCTGGCAATTTTATATTATTTATAATCCTCTACAACTGTCTCTACAGAGTTTTCTGTATGAATTGAGTTAGACTGGAATTTTAGTCATTATTTCACGCACATCTGGCTGCACCAGCTGTTTTCATTTGGGTTTTGTTTGGTTTGTGTTTGGGTTTTTTTACAGTTATTTTATGGACAAGTACCACTAGAACAATCACTCTGTGTGTGTATAGTTATTGTCGTCTTGCCAGCATAGATTCTGAGACTATAGTTCATTCCCCACCATTGCATTTAGATCCTTTTGGTCTTCCTCAGTGTTTAAAATAAACACAAATCAAACCAACCAACCCACCCCAATGTGCTATTCTTTGAACTCTTGCAGCTCTTGTCTCATGCACTCCGCAGAGCTGTAAACCCTGATAAATATTTTCCCCCAATCAGAATCACAGAGATTTCTTTGGTTGAAATTTGACTTATTAATTTCCTTTTACCTAAAAGGAGATTGGTTATGATGTGTCTCCTACCCACCCACTCAATATGTCTACACAATTTCAATTTTTATGACATTGTGATTATTAATAGTATCAAACCACTATTACCAGTAACAGAAAAATGCACAGCATAATCACTAATTCACTTACATGTTTTATTCATACGTTCATTCACTGTTATATAGTCGGAACAACAAATGGGAGGCTCACTCCAGCGCAGCACTCAGATGTAGAGGATTGTATTGACGCACCAGTGGCTTCTAGGCTGATATTCACAAAGTCCTTCAGAGGACCCTTTGTTTCTTCAGGGTCATATATAAACTTTTTCCATAAATCAGACAGATCTGGTCATGATCAGTTTTATACAATCCACTCCTGATGTTCATTTATGCTAGTGGTCTAGGGCAGATATTCTTATGCAGACTCTATTTGTCCTGAATTTATAAGTTCTTGAAGAGTTAACAAGTCTACTTATCCTCAGAGGTTATCAGTCCTTGGGAAACTTTCATATCTAGGTTTCTCAACAGGTGCACTTCCTCTCTTTGTCCTGTTAAGGTCTGGTAAGTAGTTCTCTATCTACACCCACAGACACTAGTAGAATCCATTCAATATACACAAAACCACAAAGGACCTTTTATGATGTTTGTAGAGTACAATTCTGATAAAAAATAACAGGGAGAGGTGATTTCTTTTCTTTCTACTCCCCAATCTTTATGAAATTTCTGGTCTCTGCAATGAAGCAGTCATCCAATGAATACCAATACTTTTTGCAGTTATATCTCAGTAAGAAGCAGTTATATCTCAGTAGGAAGCAGTTTATCCATTCATGCAAAAGCACTCAAGACTTAAGAAAATATCTTAGTCCTCTCTGTGAGGAAATGAAAACTTTTCAAGGTGCTATTTTTCTTTTCTATTATCACCTACTGAGGCCCAGAATAGTTCTGTAGCCAGGGCTCTCACCTGGGGTATGGATGATATGTACGCGACTCTATTGTACCTGATCCAAACCAGAGATTTCAATGTTAACCTCTCCAATTCCAGACATCAATCATCTGTCGGATTACTAACATATGTCCTGCTGAAACAGAAAAAGTAATCAAGTTACTTGAACAACCAACTCAGAACGATCATGTTAAAACCCTCACCAATGTCATAATGAGTGGGCTGCTGACAACATAAGTATCAGCACAAAAATACCCTTCTCTCATACATCATATATTTTCATACTGTGCATAGTTAATGACCACAGGGATTAATATTAACATTGTTATACTTAATAATATAAAAATTACTATTAACAATATAGACATTATTCATAGTATTCTGAATTCTCTGAAAGAATCCTCAGATGAAATGGTTTGCAAACCTAATTGCGTCTATTTTGGTGGTACAGAACTAAAAAGAAGGATCAAGAAGACTTTGAAGGCAGGAAAATAATGTTATAGAGTTGCTGATAATGGACTTCTAATGAAGGCCTGAGATTTATTGGTGAATTACAATACAAAGTAAAGGGATGGTGAGCTAAAAAATGAAGAGAGATGAGTCAACCTCACATAAGTATTCAGCAAAGATTCTGAGGTCACACTGAACAGCAAAATGATACAGTGCTGAGATCTACATTATATGACTATGGTATGTGAGATTAAGGACTACCTGGAAAGTAATAATGACAGGATGCTGGAGCTGTAATCACAGAATAATATCTAACTGAGCTAATTACATTTGAGGTTTTTTCATTACATAAATGTTTTATGAACTTAAAGAAAATTTTAAAATCAAACATTACAGCAGTGGAAGCTGAGAAAACTCCACTTTAAGGATGTGATACTATAGTTCTCTACAGTTTTCAGTGAAAACAGCCTACCATATCTAAAAAATCAATAAAAGTCGTTCTTTTTCCTTACTTGCATATGATTATTTCCACAATGTTGCAACATCTGTCCACAATGCTGACTGACTTTCCCCATAAAGAACACTTAATGACAAATTCATAATCTGATAAAAATAAAACAACCACTTAGAATGAAATTGTAGAAAGTATGATTTGAAAAAAAAAAAAGTCTTGAAAAAAAAACACCTTTAAAATTACATGCTGGACTTTCCAACACAATATATTCCTCTTTTGCTGTACAGAATATTGTGAATTTTGTGACTATTTTGCTATTCAGATACTTGAGCACTTAGGAATTGCTGGAAATTTAGCTGAGCCATCTCAAGGGAGGAGTAACCTACCAAAAGGAAAAGATGAAATGAACACTCAAATGTCATGCTGTTAAATAGCAAACCCCATCTTGTTGCAGCTGCAGAATAGCATTTTGGACACAGTCCACTCATACTCCCTATGCAAATTATTGTGATATTGCAGCTGCTGTCCAACATGTTTTCTACTGGGACCATTTGTATGTCAGGCCATGAAGTAAAAAAATTAAGCAAATAACTGAACTTGGCCAGGTTTACCTCTGATGTAACACTTCACATTTCAATTTGGGTATGCTAAAAGGTTTTTTCATTATGTTTTGTTTTATATATTCTTTTAGTTTGTATCGTTGTCCCTATTGTTCATGCTACTCAACAAAAGGAGTTACAAATAATTCTAACAAGACATTTAACTGATATTCAGTCACAGAAATATTTTTGACTAAATTTTAGGAAGCTTTTGATCTAAAACCTTCTAGTTCTGGTCTACCTCAGAGAAAAAAAAAAAAAAGCAAGACCTTGTCCTTTTTCATTAATTCACTAACTGACAAATATAAAACAAAAATGGAGAAAATATCTGCTGGTGCCAGCCCAATCAACAGAACTAGATTAATGTAATATAAAAACTAACTTTCAGCTATATGTATCAGAGCTGTTACATTTTATCAGAGCAATTATTGCCATATAGAATCATAAAATTATATAATAGTAGAATCATAGAATCATAGAATTTTCTAGGTTGGAAGGGACTTTTAAGATCATTTAGTCCTACCATCAATGTAACTCTGATAAAAAATCCACTAAAGCATATCACTAAGGACCATGTCAGCCCATGTAAACCAGTCAGTACACCCAGGGATGGTGCCTCAACCACTTCCCTGAGCATCTCATTCCAGTGTAAAAAAATTTCCTAATATCCAATCTGAACCTCCCCTGGTGAAACTTGAAGCCATTTCTTCTTGTCCTATCCTCTGTGACTTGGGAGAAGAAACCAACATCCACATGGCTACAACCTCCTTTCAGGTAATTGTAGAGCGTGATAAAGTCTCCCCTCAGCCTCTTTTTCTCCAGGCTGAACAACCCCAACTCTCTTAGCCTCTCCTCATAAGACTTGTTTGCCAGACCCTTAACTCAGCTTCATGGTCACTGTGACCAAGACAGTCACAAATCACTGCTTCACCCATTTGTTGTTTATGAACAACAAATCTAGGAGAACATCTTTCCTAATTGGCTCCCTTAGTACCTGCATCAAGTTATCAAGTTGACAAGAAGATTCCAGGAATTTACTGGGCTGGTTTTTATCCACCTTTTGATATTCCCAGTTGAGATCTGATAAGCTAAAATCATGGATAAGGACAAGGATACCAGATCTAGAGATATCCCTTAATTTCTTGTAAAATAATTCATCAGTGGTGTTGTCATGGCTGGGTGGTCAATAGTAGACTGCCACAACAGCATCCACTTTATTTGCTTTCCCCTTCATTCTTACATAAAGTCTCTCAACTATGTCATTACCAACTGCAAGTGCGATACAATCCCACCCCTTCCTGAAATACAGTACCACCCCATACCTCATCTGCTCTCTCTGTTCCTCCCGAAGGTCCTTTAACCATCTATCATGGCTCACCAGGATACCTCACCATGGCTCACTATTGACAGGATTCATCCCACCAGGTTTCACTTGTGACAGTGATGTCATAGCTCTGTGTCGGTTTTTGGGCTGGGTTGGCCAATGACAAAATGACAAATGCTTTCACTCCAGGGAGAAGAAAAGAGATGAAAAGAGATTATTATTTTTTTTAAAGTAAACTAATTTAATGAAATATTAATAATAGCATAAAAATGAAATAGATATAATATATATACAAAACCTTATCAAGCTCCCAGGGAGATGTTACTGACAGACACTAGGAAGGTACTAGACTGGTCTTAGTGATGAATGGGAACTGGATTCTGGAACAACTCTGATAGGAATCAAAGGCAGACAAATGCATAGCATCCTCCTCATTGAAGAAAAACCCTTAAAGAGGAAACAAAGAAGACAAGCCAACCTGATGCCTGCCTTGGTCCCTCAGCTTTTATACTGAGCGTGGTAGATGGGAAAGAACACTTTACTGGTCATTTTAAGTCATTTGACCTGTCCACCGCTCCCCACAGGTGCAACCCCTCCATGGGTTAAATAACCAAGTTAGCTGATCCTGGTTACCACAGCAACAAGTATAAGCAAGAGCTTCCCTCACTGAAAAGAAAGTTGGCTCTGCTCCACCCCAAACCAGGACACTCTGACACTGGGCCAAGGCTTCTAGCTCCCCTTGTTTTTTTATATGTAATATATAATTGTATAGTATAATGTAGAGTATATGTAATAATACAGTAATATTTAGATTTATATTTTAATATTACTAATAGACTAAAGCATTTCTGAAATCTGAAGTTAAATACATACTTAGGGATTTTTCTGTGGAACACAGACAGTGCTACTCATCAGATTAATGGAAACTGTTCTTCTCAAATTGGACATGCCTGAGGTTTTCCAGGGAGCAAGCTGGCTCCCTGGATTGGTGGCTGAGAATCACTGGGGGAAAAAAAAAAAAAAGAAAAACAACTGGTTTGGTTTATTGATAACTTGTGAGAATGAAAATGGTGTCCTTCAAAATAAATTTTGTAAATACTGATTATGTTAACCAAAATGCCTATTTTTTTAATTTTAAAGAGATCTCATGAATGTAACCTCTAATATATAATTTAGATGTATCCTAAAATTTGTTTCATCCATAAATCAAAATTTTTCAACACAGATTTCTTTAGTGTGAACATTCTTATTCCTGAAATAAGTTGTACCCATTACCTAGATATCCATACAATGTGGATCAGCCTTGTTCTTATTAAATAAAAAGTGTTTTATAGATTCTCAATGATGGTCTTGATTATCTACAAACCCACTGGCCAAATTATCCCTTTAGCTATTAAAACTGACTGTAAGAAGTAATTCTCTCTGACAGCAGAAATAAAATACCTAATACTAATTAAATTTTATCATTTACTGACACCCTTGATAATTTCCCACTCATGAAACTAAGCAGGTGTTTCTTCTATGTAATCCAAGGGACACTTTCTAATTTATTTATTTTTCACTCTTAATCAAGAGCTGTGCAGAGGTCCATATTCTCACTGGTGGATTTCAAGAACAAACCGCAACTGTAGTGACGTAGCTTTGAAATGGCAGTCTCATAGGTAATAGGCACAGTAGATTTTGTGGACACTATTTGTTTCATAGTATTTCTCTTTTTCAATTCTGTCTCTTAGTAGAGTCAGCAAAGCAGTGAAGATAGTGTGTTTGTATGGTAACTCACATCAGTGAAAGTAGTGAATCTTTATCTGAATAGGCAAGTAAAAATTGAAACAGCTCTTAGGTATAAACCATGTCTTCTCTAATGCTTAAATAATAAAAAGTGCAGTAAAAAAGAACATTGCTAGTAGCAATGAAAATATTATACAAATATAAAAGAATAGATTGAAGATGAGGCAAAATAAAATAAAATACAAGCAGAAAAGCTGACATATTATTTAGAAAAAGTGCAAGAGAGTGTGAAGGGACACATTTTAAGACAGATATGTAAGACAACCCAATAAATGATTATACATTTTGTAAGGACAGAGGCATTTCTTATAATGAAAGAATTCAATGAATACAGCAAAATAAAATCCATAAGGTTGTCTTGATTTAATAATAAAGGTTTCCCTGCAGCATCTGCAATACTATTACATATACCATTTCAACATAGAAATGCTTTGTATACTAAGTTCTCTAGTTTAATCATTTTGGGGAAAAATCCAGATTTCATGAGTGAGTGCTTCAGTGCTAAATTACTTTTGCATCAAGTCTATGTGATTTAAGGACACTTAATGTATTTACTGTGTATTTTATTTATTCTAGTCAGAGCTCTATAAATAGTTTATTTATCTTACATGAAACAGTTTAAGACTAAAATACACAGAGAAGAACGGGAAACAAACCCTTCCTTCTTCTTCCTATACACCCTTTTTCCATGCTAGAGAGATTGAGCCTGGCACTTGCACTTGGTGAGTCTGGCACTCTCATCAGCACACTCAAGCAATTTTGGAATGCAAAATGAAGTTCTCTGTTCCCATCCCACAACTACCATTTTTTTTTACTCCCACTTTTAGGAAGAACATGTTAGATTTTCCAAAAACAGCAATGAGAAATCAGTTTAGATCTCAAACAAGCTAATCATGTGTCAAACTACAACAATGTATTTTCTAGTAACTAAGTATTATTTGTGAATATAAAAAAATGAGGTATTTTTTACTGCCTCATTTCTTAATTACTTATTCCCCAGGCATTGAAATTTTTTATGAAGCTATAATACTGCAATAAGGGTGAACATAGAAATAAACATAACTTGAATCTAAAAATGAAGGTTGCAAAGTCAAAAAGTAAAAAACTATCCTGTATAAAAAATTCTGATTGAAATTGATATGAAACTGTATAGTATGAGGCAAAAAACAGGTCATACAACCCAGAATCTGAAAGACAAAAATCCGAAATGGCTAGGAGTCAGCTTTTGCAGACTGCTTTCATGCCACAGTTAATAGGAAAATCTGCAGCTTTGCAATAGTATGTTAAAAAAAAAGAAAAAAAAAAAAAGAAAAAAAAAAGTAGATAAATATATCTTGCCACAATCATCTGGAACAGTATCTTCATCCTTGGCTCCAATGGGAAATTAAAAATATCCAGAATGAAAAAAGAAAACAGAACGCTACATAACTTCCTGACTAGTCTCTCAAAGATGACATCTGTCAGTCAGCTACCCCTGGTTATAACATCACTTCAATCTGTTAAAGTCATTGCAGAAAGTTAAGACTCTTAAGCCAAGTAATTCACAAAGTGACTCACCTCTTACAAGGTAATTGTAGAATTTACTGAAATGTTATTCTGTTATTTATGTGTTGCACTTATAAAATAAGCACTTTTATTCTTTTAACTGAAATTAAAAAAAAATATCATTATTCCAGTCTTATCATTATCAGTCATCTTACCCTTCCTAAGAAACACAAGCACTTTTCATGATACAGTTTTACAGCTGTATTTTTTCTCCCATTGGCAAGAACCTACTACTGTTGCATTCTTTATTTTCTGTATCAAAAAGCCCATTGAAAGTCATTGCATAAAATTGTTGGACTGTTAACTTTTTCCAGTGTATCTTCAAGTAGGTATAATCTGTTGTTATCAGCATGTACTAATTCTGCTACTTTATTACAGAAGTAAGCAGAAAGGAAAATAGAAGAGGAAAAGAGAAAAAGGAAATTCTGTCCTGGTGGAAAATTGGTTCATCTGGTATAAACAAAAGCAGGATCTAAGCTCTTGATGGATTTATTAACCAGCAGTCAGTGAACTACATGTTCAGGATCAATGTCTCCAATACAACAGATAAACTGTATTTAATGAACATTTCAAAAAATTGTAAATATCCTTCTAAAAGTAATACCACACACAAAAGTAATATACAGAGTCATCAGGCACCTTGCTCACCCATCGCGCCCCAGCCTCGCAGGTGCCCTCTGCACCACCCAGAGAGAGACAGTGGCTCTGGCTTCAGCACAGATCCCACCAACACACCATGTTTTCATACTGTTTATTAAGCTGGCCCTTTCTTTTTTACTAAAGGGTAATTTGCAATTCCCTCGTAGATTAATCCTGAAAATGCCGTCCCGGACAGTTTTAGTTGTCACAGCTATTGATGCTCTCACTGCTATCAGAAGTATCTACTCTATCTTCTTTTTCTTACTACCCAACTACTTTCAACAGGTCTATTTCACAGTGCACATTAGGCCTTTGATTAATATGTACTCCTTTCCCTTTTGCCTAGTCTTCTTGAACATTTCTAGAGGAATATATTATTTACGCTCCTTAACTTAAAACTCTGTTATGCCAATTAACTCATAAATTTGCTTATATGCTAAGACTTTATGCTAATAAACAGGTCCTTCCTGTTTTTGTGTACTTCTTATACTGGCATACATACAATTAAACTTTTCAGGAGACTGACTCACTTTGTTCCTGTCTGTGGTATGACCCTTCCATGAAGAGAAATAACATGCTTTTTATCATTTCCTTTTCCTCAGACTTTTTGATTTTATGCTTAGTTATGGCCTTATGTTTCCACCATTGTTTACAGTTTAAAGTTTTTCCCATGAGAGTACTAAGCCTCTATCTTTGTGACAGAATCATCTCTGCTCAACAGCCCTTGTACTTTCCCAGCAGCGTCAGCCACCCAGTCTTGTCATACATGTCCCTACATGTGCACTCTTGTGTGAGTCTAGAAAACTTCTAGGAAAGAAGAACATAGCAGTATCCATTTTTTACATCTCTCATCTACTGGTTATTCTCCAGAACACTATTAACATTCAGATCAGTAAACAGCACAGGGAAGTAACCAGTGAGTGGAGGTGGAACAGGATCTACTTTCAGAGTAGCCCAAGCTGCTGTCTCAGCAGCTGTCTGAGGTAGCACATTATCCCAGGACTGTTGTTAGTTTCCTACCTGTTTCCTAGAAGACTCCAGATGGAAGCTTATCTGGCAGAAGGTGTCTTCATGTCCTTAAGTGTTAGGGAAATGCTGACTGTAGCCTGTGCAACTAATCTACATAATAGAGTGCAGAATTTGGTTGTGTTTCTAGAAGAAGCTTTTGCAGGTGCAACAAGAGACAGTCTTATCAGCAGAGTTATATGTGAAAATTTTATTTTTGCAATAAGTGGAAAAACTTTGTTTTGCAGGCTCTCTTCCCCTGGATTCCTTCACAAAATTTGTCTGCCTGCTGGCTTTGTTGGCTAACCTCATGATTTATTATGCAAAGTTTAAAAAAAAAAAAAAGAAAAAGAAAAAAGATGTGCTTGGAGAAACTGTATTTCTAATTATAACCAGCATACAGATGGAATATTTTGTTTACTATCACCAATGTTTATCACTGAGATGGAAGTAATATGATTTTATTGCTTACAACACTCCATTTGGTCTTGCAGTTCTTGCTCTAATTTTACTATTTAGGCTATTAATTATGGATTAGCTCTCATAGATAAAGAAAATTCACCAGATAAAAAGCAGTCTTCAAAGACTTTCCATGGAAATGTAGTGTTATGTAGCTATGAACTTCAAATTCACATCACAGATGACTGTTTAATAATTTCCACAGCTGTAGGTGAGCTAAAAGCATTATAAACTTCAATCTCATTAGTGTAGATACCCATGTTATTATTGACATAAGAAAACCCCATAGTTTTAGTATCTTCTACATCTTCTAGATCTTAATTCATTTTTTCATGCCAAAACGGTACAATAATGTCAATATTACCAGAAAATGGTAATTTACTAAAGTGGTTTCATTTGTGCTTTTTTTCTTTCAGATTATGCTGTTATGTTACTTCAATAGCTGAAAAATGGCTATATGCAAAAAACATCTGTAATCACAGAAAATCTTGTAATTTATTAAGCCAAAAGAACATTTTCCTATTTTAGGCAACATGTATGAGAGAAAAATATTTTTTCCTTTGAACTGTTATTCAAAAGCATGTACATTGACTGTTATGCTAGAAGTATTGGTAACCCATAAGGTTCTTTGAATTCTTCAAATTATGCGGGTGAAAATTGAATGTAAATTGCTGCATATAGTTTTGATGCAAATATACCTTTATTGTAGACCTGTGTCAGCTATTTTTTAATCAACCTCTAATTTTGGTCATGCCTTAGCCACAGAAGTGCCCTGTGATAGATTTGAACATACATTGTAGACATATTTTGTTACTAGTTTTTACTGTTGTAATATCTTATATACTATGTAATATACTATATATATAAAACCAGGAAGTTTTTACTTTATGAAAAAAAGGATTACAGACTTCAATTCCCACCCCCCCACCCCCCACCCCCCATTTTTTTTTTTTTTTTATTTTGCTGTACAAGGATTGTCTCTTGTCTCAAAGAGTTCAGGTTAAAATATTTTTTTCAAACAAAACATTAACTTTTCCAAAGTGTATCCATGATAAGCATGATTTTGCAACTATCTTTTAGCCCAATCCTTTTATTATGTTACAGGAATAATCCTAGTCATATAAATGTAAAATGGGTTTTAGCTGCACATGGTGTTTTTTTACTGGCTGAAACGACAGGCAGTTGGATCTTTCATAACTGGCTATAGAGGCTATTGTGCCATGTTGAGCGATCCTCCCTTTGCACCATTGTGCCTCCCTACCACTATCAGAGCTTGTTTCTAATATCACTAATTTTAGTTAGATGATAACAAATTTGTCTTTTCATGCAAGTACAGGAAGAACATAATGAACAGCACAGCTGCTCACTGTGTCTGTTTTCCTTTGTTCCCTTTGACTAAGGACAATGGCAATGTTTTACTGTCAGAAATAGAAAAGCAGTAGGTAATATGTGCCAGAGCAAAGTGAACCCCATATTTAGTTTAAAAGAGGATCCCACAGGCACTGAGATAAGCGTTTATATATTTTTAAACAAATTTCAAGCACAGGACTGAAGCTTTTCACTTTCACTTATCCTGTTCTCGCATGTCTGTATTGGAAGAGGCCTGGCAGTCATATTCTCGAAGCATGGGTGACCCCAGACATGTATATGGTCTAGAGGCAGCATAACTACCCTTTCTATGGAGCAAAAAACCCAGTATGTTAGCCTGTAACAAATGCAGGCACACGACTTGCTCTGCTTTTCATCAAACGAGTCAAGCACCACTTACACTCTGCATTGCTGTCAGGGAAAAATTTTGTGAGCAGGATGTCTACAGCAAGAATAAAGGGGACATTTAAGGCAGAATCTGAAGGAACACCCCTCTCATTTCTAGTTAATCATCACAGAGTAGCTCATTCTTACCCAGTCTTTAAAAGCTTGGTTGAAGATCCATGGCCTGTGATAAAACAGTGTTACTTCAGTGGGATTCACTGTACTATTGCTGCAAAGGCCAAATGCAGGTGAAATGAAAGATGCTTTATACTAGACACAGAGCAGTACTGAAGGCAGTAAAGCACAATTCCTTCTAGGAATAACTTGTAGTGAACAAAGCAGACATACATAAGTTAAACATGGAAACAGAGGCAAAGCAGTTTTCCACAGGAAAAGAAAAAAAAAGTCCAAACAAGCAAACAAGCATACAGATTTTTTTTTTTTTTAAATGGAAGTAGATCTGTTTACTTATAGTTTGTTTCCAATCAGACTATGATGTCCTTCCTACAGGAAAAAGCATACACCACCATGAAACACTACATGCTTTTGTAATACTGCAAAGGAAGACTGCACATCAAGCCAGAAGACTTAAATGCTCCATAATTTAAAGTGAGGGAAATCAAGGATAATGATACATTTTAAAATAAATTTTCAGAAAAAACCCAACTCACCCTTAAAACAGGAATGCGTACTCAAGGCAGGATTGGAATTATTTAACATCAGTGACCATTCTAATAGGAACTCTAATTGACTGAGTAGTAACAGTTCTTGACATAGTTTTCCACAATACTGATGCAAACTCCAAAGAATTGAAAGGGAACTCATTAGAAGTGTCTAACTTGTGTTCCCTAGTACATGAGAGCAAACCAATAAACCTAGTTATATTTTACATGATATTTCAAGGAGAAAATAAGGTGGCATCCTCCAAATACACCATTAACAGTGAGGAAATTATTATTAGTGTCTACACACTTCATCAGAAATGTATTTTCAAGGATATATTATCAGCTTGATGCTTGCTTATGTAAAAATAGGAGTGAAGTGCACATATCACGAAGAGAATATATGTAATTATTTGAGTGATATACTATTAGCTTCACGGATTTGTCTGTTATGAAAACTTTCAATATTAAAAAGTCAGTTGGGAGGAACAAAAATAATCAAAGGGATGCAAAGTGTTACACAGAATATAATTTTATGTCAAGTTTAAGAAGCTTTATTCAGTATAGCATCGGTTCAAATGACATCAACAGCAACTGAGCTTCTTTATTTGTATCCTGCTCAGCTCAAAGTATAGACTCTAGCAGAATATTTTCTTGATATTAACAAATTGCTTAAAAATCAACCTCTATGTACAAATAACATTAGCCTCTTCTATGCTGCATCTAACTCCAAGATTTAAACAACAGCAATGTCATTGATCTAAAATTTAAATATCCTGTTGTTGCAGATCTCGTAGCCCTTCGAGATACCGACTTCATTTTTATTTACTGCCATGAAAATACATTTTTCCCGTAAAAGATATCAAGTATCAAAGAAATATTAGAGTTTTAATTATTAAACCTCATAATATAACTTCCTTTTAATATCCTTTAAAAGCAATTTTCCTAGTAGAATTAGCAAGAGATATATTGTTCATAGGGTTCCTCTCCTCTCCTCTGGTCTCTCATTACTATGTAATTTATCCTCAAGAACAAAAACTAAATAACTTTCTGTTACCCAAATAAAATCCAGGTATTCCCCAAAGAGAATCAAGCTATTTTTTATCAGGAATCTTTTCATTATATGAATGATCCTTCAGCTATTCAAAATATCAGGTTAATGTACACAATAACGTATCATAAGTTAGTGTAAATAAACCTCTAAATAAAACACTTCAATCAATACTTTACAGTATGAAGGTACACTTTATAGATCTAGGAGTGTGAAAGAAACATTAGGATAAATCTAAACTGAAGCACTCTTCTACAAAAATAAAAGATAAATGGGTGAAAAGGTAATAATACATTTTACAGAATTAAGGTTAATAAAAGCAAGACAATGAAAGATTCTGAGTGTTTGAGAAGGACAGGTGACTTAAAGTCTATGGAAAATGGCCAGTGAAGACAAACAGTATATGGGAAGATTTTGCCAAAGGAATAAATGCAGGTGACAAAGTTAAAAGTGGAGAGACTGAGTTAATGGGACATATGACCTGTGGAGTGAGTTGAGAAGCATGCACTAAACTGTGCAGATTAACAGTGGTCAGGAAAAAAAGAAGATAAAAGAAATATAATTTGAGGTGGTCATTAGCCTATACTCAAGATGTCCACAGTGGTGTAACTTGAAAAGAAAAGGTGAAAACTTTCAACTGAGATATTTCACCTGAGATGATATCTGAGGTAGTCTGAAGAAGAGAGTTAATTAACCAAGGTGGCTTTCAAATTAAAGGTGATTAATGGGTTGAAACACTAAGACTGGGCATTAAATGCAGTCAGAGACTCATGAACTAGAAATAATTTAGAATTTTCAGATAAACAGCAAATAAATTTAGGAATACTAATGCAATTTTTAAATAGCTTACTGTGCAGATCCTGTTTGATATTTTAAAAGCTGTTTAAGTTCATTGCTTTCATTATTTTAAGGAAAGGGAGGTAAAATTATCTAGTTTTCCAGTGTCATTTGAAATTCTAATAGCCTTTGTGGCAAGAAATATGGAATTTGTGAGATATAAGAATGAAATTTCAACTGGTTGTGTTGTGGCTGGTATTAGGGCTGTAGCTGTATGCACATCTGCTGTACTTAGTACAGTAATTTCCTAGGTGATCCATGAATTTATTAGCTAGTCATCTGCATAGACAAGAGAGTGGTCTGCTGTATGATGGACTGTCCTGAGAGAAAACTGAAGTACTATCTGCCTTTCAAAGAAAGCATTGGATTAATCAGTGCAGGAGCTCTCCAGGTGGGAAATTTTGACTGCCCTGAAGCCTCCCTTAGGCAGCACCTGCAGTGCCTAGACTAATTATACATGCAAAACATGTTGATTAAAATCCTGGGAAAGAAGCTGGACCTTCTGGGGACTCCCAAGGAGGTTACTTCTGCAGAATTGACCAAATCCTTCATAGATAATACACTTGTAAATAGTCAGAAACTCTTCTTCCAGGTGCAGACATGGTCAAGTAAGACAGTCTTTTATCTACAGTTGACATAGTTAGCTGTTTTGTATGTGGTTTAAGGCAATAGTACTAGGACAGTTTGTGCCTGAGCTGGCATCGTCATGTAGGAACACAGACCAGCTGCCTACAAGAACTTGAGAACAGAGCAGAACAGCAGTTTGAGGAATCTCATCCAATCCAGCTGAACACATCATTGTAAGGACCCTTGTAAAAGAGACTCCTTTCACCTTATATACAGCACATTGTTCAGAGTTTTTGGATTTCTTGTGCAAGCATCACCCTATTAAAAAAGCTCAGAATATCAAGATTTTTTAACAAATGTTCTGTGATCGTCTGTGCAGCAACTTCAAATGAAAAAGAAGTAAAGAAGAACAGATCCATGTAAGTATTTTTTTTTTTCTGAGTGTAACAAACACAGCTCCACCCCTCAAGTTCAAACAAATTAGAAATATCACCTTTCAGATTCTGTTCCATAGCTGATTTGTTTATATCTCCTAAAAGGGATAGCTTGATATTCAAGATACTGTAACTTATTATATTACAATTATTATTTGAAGTTGAATATACTATTTGACAAGTTGAAACCTTTGCGTATTATTACTTGTATTATTGTTAATGTGTCAAAAACAAATACTGTAACGATGAAAACAGTGTCTTATAAGGTATTTGTGAATGAATTTGCTATTGACATAATTGGTTATTTTAGACTCTAAATTATTTTTTAATTTATTTTATGCATGAGTCAAATGCAGTATTCACAATGTATATCACAATATATTTGCAGATAGTGTTTTTAAAATAAAATTCCTTAAATCATTCTAATGCCCTTACCCTGATGACTTTTATTTGGAAAGAACTAAGACTCTGATGATGCTAATAATTCTGACAAAATTCCTTTTCAACCTCTGGAGCTGTAAAAGATCCTCAGGCAAATATTCTTACTGTTACAGGATCATGGTAAATCATTTAACAAGAAAAGATAAGATCTACATAAGACACCTGGATGTAATAAACTATCCTTAGGGTAGGAAAAGGGTGAGAACAATGCTTTATGTTGCTCAGCTGTCAGAAAACAGTAGGGAGATCAACACATTTGGTGGTTTGAAGAATTTGCCTGTCAGTGACATATGCCTGTCCCATGACAAGAGAAAATGTCTGGAATAGACCTTCCTACATGCTATTTGAGCTATGCTCTTGAGTTATGATTTTCTCTTTAGTTTGACCTTGAATTTTCATAGGCATTGAAATAGCAATCATTACTTCAAATCCTAGACATCATTACTTTAAGCTGTAGACATGCAAAACTTTCCAGTGCTAGAACACTTGCTTTACTCGTAGTACACAACTAGTACATTTTGCCATACCATAGTATAATACTTTATTGTTTTGTTTTTTCCCATGGGTAAATAAAATGCTATTAAATTGAATTTTAAAATATGTTTGTACCATATGTCATAATTAAGTTAGTTGATCTTATGGATATCCCATTAAAAACTTCTGCCATTTAAATATAAAATGTATTGATGTCTTTATTATGTAAAACCATTTACACAAACTGAAATGTAAACATTATCCTTTCTAAGGTGTTAGTGCAATATTAATGCTCAAATGAATAAGCCAAGTAGAAAACATAATATATTTCATTTTATAGGATTAAGGAAATAAATATTAGATGGATTCCATGGATTTGAATATAAATGGGAATTCCAAAGTTTCTACAAATATTTAACAATGTATTTGAAAGGGAGTATGAGATGCCTAGTTCTGCCTTTTAATTAATTCAAAGGTAAGGATTTTTATTTTGTGACTCAATTTTATAGTAATCACTTAAAATGATGTAATCATTAACATTACTATAAAAATATAGTAATGTTAATATTAATCTTATAGCTCATTTCTTAAACAATCCAGACAGTTTTCTGTTTTGTAAAAGTAAATGAATTACAAAAATACTTATGAAAATGAGATTTGATTCATCCTTGCTTCTCACCTTGAAGATAACTAGGCGGAGAGCTTTCTAAGCACAGTTACTTCTGGCACCGTCCAAGAAACTACCAAGCACATGACCTCAAAACCAAGAAAAATAGTCTCTTTTATATTAAGCACAATGATTAAATATTACATTATTTCACTATCTTTTCATAATCTCATCTATATATTTAGTGATAGAGTTCAAAATTCTATATGGAAAATACTGGTGTTTTCACTAATTAATAAATAAAAATGTTTCTCTTCTTAATACCCTATTAGAAAGTGATTTCTTAGGATCAAGCAAGAGATTTAACAAACACATGTCATAACATTGCAGCTAGGCAGTAAGATCATTTTAGTGATAGATCAGCATGGCTTGTCTTTAATTAAGCATGTAGGCATACTGTTTGTTTACTATGCATACGAAGCATTAGCCAATCAAGTAATAATAATATCTAAATCATTGGATTAAATAGTGAGTGTTACTAAGGCACATATATATAATTTTACCCAAATACCTAGCTATATGGATATTTTTTTCAAAAATAGATATTACTAGTCTTAGCACTATTATTAATTTAATGAACTATCCATCAGTGCAGATAGAATCAATTCCATTCTACTTCTATTTTTATCTCACCTTCATAACTGTAGCAACGAGCAGCTTCAGTGATGCATAAAGTATCATTAGTAATATTTTCCCTATGCGTTTTGCTCACTCTCTCATCCTGGATAATTATTGTGATATAAGATTTTTTGTAGAATACAATGTAATACATCCTTGACTGACTGCATCAAATGACCATCTAGCAGTTTAACTCTGTAGATGTTTGGAGTTTTGACACATAGCAAATATTGGGATGTCAGATATTTTAAATTTTATTAGTATTTGTTGTGTCACTGCAAAATTCATTCATCAGGTTTTCCAGTCAAGCAGCCACAACAGTAGCTTTCATTAATTGTCTTTTTTCAGCAGGGTTGTTTGTTGTCTTAGTAAATACTCCTAACAAAATATTTTAACGAACCCAGGAGAGAAGTCTGTGTGAGCCCAGATGAAAGACACTTAAAACCTGGCAAGCAAATATATCACAAACACACCAGCTGCAAGGCTTTTTATCCATTCATGTGATAATTATTCCTTTTGTGTTCACTTCTCAATTCACATACATTTAAAAAATCAAATGACAAAAATAATCAAAAGTTTGAGATGAAGCTGACTTTATGTTACCAAAATGTACATCTGAAACAGAAAAATGCACAGAAGCCTGAACATCTCAGTGTTGTACAATTGCCTTAAAACAGCATTAATAACATTTTAATGTAATTTATGACATCACAAGAGGCAAATAAAGTTCTGAATATCAAACATTCACTTTTTTTAACACAGTAAACAATATGAAAAAGTTAGAATTACACTGCACCTTTAAAAAAAAGTTAACATATTTCTTCTTTCCTACAGAAACGGCAGAACAGACTTCTCTGAATAATTATGGAATATGTAATTGTTTTAATCCATTTTGCAAATGAGATTATACTCCAGCTTCACCCCATTACTTTCCCTCCCCCCCAGCATTCAGTACTTTGTAATTACTATGAATAAGATTTATAAAAGGATTTAATTGCCTATCTCCTTTTGATATCTGAGCCTTGCTGTGAGTCTGTAAATCGCAACCATTGGTCTTCAGGCATAATCATATGCAAAGGTGGAGGTGAATGAGTGGAAGCATCCTCTCATAAGCTGAGAGACCAGGGGTTGTTCAGCCTGGAGAAGAAAAGGCTCCGGGAGACCTTATAAAGGCCTTTCAATATCTAAAGGGAGCCTATAGGAGAGCCAGAGAGGGGCTGTTTACAAGGAAGTGTAGTCACAGGACAAGGGGTAACAGTTTTAAATTGGAAGAGGGAGATTTAGATTAGACATCAGAAAGAAATTCTTTACAGTGAGGGTGGTGACAAACTTGAACAGGTTGCCCAGGGAAGTTGTGGATGCCCCATCCCTGGAGGTGTTCAGGGCCAGGCTGGATGGGGCTTTGAGCAACCTGCTCTAGTGGGAGGTGTCCCTGTCCATAGCAGGGGGGTTGGAACTAGATGATCTTTAATGTCCCTTCCAACCCAAACCATTCTATGAATCTATGATTCTATGATTTATTTGTACCCCACTGCATGTTCAAAGTCTGATTCCTTTAGTTCTTTCAAGATGCCACTGAATTGTTTATAAAGACTTCTCAAGGTAAAGTCCAATAAAGTCTATGTATTATTTATAGGGCAAATAAATCTGGAGCTATGTTCACTTGACTTTAATTCTGAGAAAGAAATTGTATGTAGATAAGTGTACAACAATGACTCTTCATTTTCTTGATCAGTTACAAAGTGATGTAACCATTTTCTTGCCATGAGCAGAAATAAGAAAAGCACATTTAAAATCAATACCGCACCTGCATATTTAGATGATTTCTTTATTTAGTTCTGGCAAAGGCTGAAATTTTTGAGAATGTTTTAGATTCTCCAGATCTATGGATAACTACCTCTTGCCATTTCACCCATGGAAGAAAAACAGGCAAACAACAGTAATACACTGATCCTTGAAAATCACATTTTTTACATGAATATAAATATTTAAAGATGAAACAGGAGTGTCTAGGATATTTCTTTTTATTTTTCCAAAGGGATATATTCTAAATCTTTTCATGTAATTACAGCTTCAGAATTTATTTGGTGTTTATATGAGCAACACTATTATCACAAGAATGGGGTAGAAGAGTTGTTTGACAGAGAATTTATTTTTTAATAGTAACTAAAGGAAAGTAGATAGGTTTACAATTGATATTTGCTTTAGCTTTAGTCTTAGAGTAGCTGTAAGAAGAGAAATATCTCAGTGAGCAATAGACGTCTTCTAATACTGGTCATGTTAAAAGTGGGATTAATCTGACTACTTATTGAACTAGATTGATTTTATAGTCAACAGACTGGTACATTTTACACTGTAAATGCCTGAAATGATATTAATCTCCTTTCATTGTCTTTGTAGGACAGCTATGTATACTTCACACAGGTAGTAAGGAGTGCACTGAAGTTCATTCCCCTAAGACTTTAGCACATCTGGAATACATGTTGTACTTGAGTTCTTTTCAGATCTAACAAGATTATTGAATTTAAGGACATATCCTTTTTATGGCATGCTAATAAGCATTTTATGATACCTTTGCACATTTTACTTATGCATATTGAGTTATATATAGAATCATAGAATGGTTAGATTGGAAGATCCAACATCCCTGCCATGGCCAGGGACAACTCCTACTAGACCAGGTACTCAACATCCTATCCAGCCTGGACTTTAACACTTCCATGGTTGGGACCTCCACAACTTCCCTGGGCAGGTTCCAATGCCTCACCACACTCATGTAAAAAAATGTCTTCTTAATATCTAATATATATCTACCCTCTTCCAATTTGAAGACACTATCCCTTTTCCTATTGCTACATGCCCTTGTAAAAAGTCCCTCATCAGCTTTCTTGTAGGTGCCTTTCAGATACTAGAAAGTGGCTATAAGGTCTCCCTTGAGCCTTCTCCAAACTGAACAACCACAACTCTCTCAGGCTGTCTTCATAGGAGAAGTGCTGTAATGTGATCATTTTTGTGGCCATCCTTTAGACCCACTCCAACAGATCCCAGTCCTTCTTACACTGGAGACTCCAGAGCTAGATGCAGTACTCCAGGTGTGGTCTCATGAGAGCAGAGTAGAGGCAGAATCTATTAATTTCCATCACATAAAATTACAGAGCTTTGCAGGCAATGTGTGCTTTCATTTCAAGGGCTGTATCTACGTTTTGTTAAGGTCAGACTGAATCTATATGGACTAAAATATACCTAAACAAATCCTTCATGACTTCATGATCTATTCTAATCTGTAGTACTAGAGATATGCATGTAATTGAAATCACATTTTTACTAGCTGAAAACGTGACAATTTTCATTCCCCTGCAAGGTATGCATGACATTTGAATGTTCTCACAACCTTATATATTGTCAGAGTTTATGCCTAAAATGAACTGATATGATCTTCTCAATATAATTTAATGCATGTTGTACCACAGAAATGGTAGCTCCTGAAATTGAGGTACTTTCAGTTCATAACAACAGACTAGAGTCTGTTACAACATAACAGACAACATAACTAGAGCTTCTTCTAGAAATAATAACACATCTTGCCTTAAAGGCAATAAACAATGAAACTTATAATTTAAAAATCTGGAATTATTTTTCAGAAGATAATTATAATGTCTGTTAAAATTTTTCCTTTTATTTTCATCTATTGAAATGCTATACAAGCCATTAGGTAAGTCAGTGGATTAAACGAACTCAAACTCAATGGTCATTTAAACTTGACTCGAAGCTGCCTATCTGTCAGACCTGCATTGTTTTTCACACACTTAGCTCTGGGTGTTTGGGACTGAAAGTGTCCAGACATATTAATTGTGAGCAGAATTTTAACATAGTTTCTACCTCCACCTAGGGAAACCAAACCAAGTAAGTGATTCTTCAGTATTTCACAGTAAAATTCATAAAAGAAACCTTGCTTCGCATAATTTTAAGAGTTAGTTTAAGAGTATTCTCTCTGCTGTGAGAATATCCTAAGCTAGCCAAACACCACTGAGGAGGACCTGCCTGTGACCTTTCTTAGAACAAGCTCTCTCTAAAGGTGAAAGTAACTAAGATAGTAAATATAAGATCAAGATCTTAGGAATTGCATCTTTTTTAAAAAAATATATAATATTTTTTTTTTGAAACATGTATGTCACACTCAGTTTAAAAGCCAGGACATTAATTAAGAATGTGAAAAAGAGCTACATCCATGTATATGCCTTCCCTTTGGCACAGGGCTGTTTGGATTAAATAGGAAAATGAAAAACACTTACTTTTATCTTAATGAAATGACAACTAAGAGAGTTCCTCCAGGTACCTAGACAGATGCTTGCAAAGCTGTAACTTGATGAAATGTTGACGGTCATTATGGTGACTGTTCTCTCTCACTCTCAAAATAGCAAGCTGCAAAGGTGCTGAAAAAATCTTTGACTGACGCAGAGTTTGATTATAAAAACATGCAATTTTTACTTATTTATTTGAACTTCCATTTATGTAAATTTTATAGGCATGTACAGGCCACTTAAGTCTATCTCACAAGAGGAGTCCACACATGTTTACAAGATTTGTTACATCTCAGCCTCTTTTTTTTTTACAAACCTGATCTATGTAAACATTAACAAAATCTGCAAAAGTTTTTGCATTTGCCACCATAGAATAATGAGATGTGAAAAACAATGTTTTCTGTTTTTTTCAGGGCAACAGTCCAGGCACTGCTGATGGAGCAAGTGCAGGAAAAAAACCCCAACCAACCAACTAAACCAACCAACCAAGTAAACAAAAGCCCACCAGATTTTGTCCTTCCAGTCTACAGTAACAAGGAAGGGTAGTCATTTCATCTTATATATTAGGTTTACCTTAGGGCAAAAGGAATAGCATATCAAAATGTGAAACAGTAGGGGTTTTCATCTTTGTTCTGTTCAAAAGCTTCCTTTTTCCCATTTGAGGATAAAGATATCCTCAAACTTTGTTTTCTTACTTGAAACTTCAATGATATAACTTCAAGACCAAAGACTCAACATTATATAACCAAAGAGAAGACACTTTTTGTTTCCTCATAAATTGTACATTTCCTTTTTTTTTTCTTTTACCCATATATTTAATTTTGTCTTTACTTCATGTTCATTATCATAGCCCAAAGTTTCTATCAGTAGTTCCCTTTTATCCCTGATTGTTCTTCCTGTGCTTCTGTTCCTTGTGTTTGCTCAAGTTTGAACTGTAGACAAGTGTCCATGCAAGATGCTCCTTTTCCTCCAGGCTGCTAGACACTCATCTTCTACCACACATTGCTCATTATTCTTCTGAGAAATTCCACTTAGCTAATGGCATTCCTGTCCTCCTCTGCCTTTAAGCAGTATATAACTCTCCTGCTACTTATGTCTACTGTAAGGCTGCTTCTTTTTTTTCTTTATTAATTTTTTTCCCCTGAACATGGAGTATAACATTGACTGAGGTTCACTACACCTAACCATATTTATTAGATTTCGTTCACTCCTGCATCAAACTCAGATCTTTGTGTCTCAGGTAACATTTCTTATTTTGGTCTGCTAGCCATAAGTTTCCTGTACTAAAAGGCCATCCACACTTCATATGATTCAGACTGGACAACGTCCTTTAGTTTGCATTAGTAAAACTAAGTGTGGAAGTCCAATTAGTGATTTATTCCAAATGCTTACCTGGGTTTATTTTTTTAACCTTCCTTTCAGGCTTAAAACAAAGGCCTGAAAGAAGAACCAAAAGAAAAAAACAAAACCAATAATATATCAAAAGCCCTGTCCAATGAAGTGACAACAGGAAAATTAGGGGAAGAGAATATTTCACATTTTTAAAGGCTTCAATAGATCTACAGAATTAGTTATTCTGAGAATGACCATGACTACACACATGATAATTCAAGAAAACTAGCTTCTCACTATATACAAATTTGTAAGTTAATCAATAAGTAAAGTTTCCACTGCATCTTTGATCCCATATATTTCTGTTGCATTCAAAGAAATATATTGTTAGTTGTTCCAAATTATGGTGATATCTATCACTCATAGAAGGTTGGAAGAACCTTATTTGTTTGTTTGGGAGATTGTGTGTGTGATTTGTTTTGTTTTCCCTGAAATATGTAATGCTGTTGCAAGGATGTTCCTTGCGGAATACAGAACAAGATAGAGGATAAAACGTGAGAGAAGGGGGGTGTGGGGGAAAGGGAGGAGATTTTAGGAAAAAAAAAAAAGCAGCTTAGTAATAAAAGGGTTGGGCAATTACTGTAACTACTGTAGCATGTTATCCTATTACTGCTAAGTACAAAAGTTTCTGAGCTTACAAAATGTCTTGTCAGACAAGACCTGGATTACAGATAAAATTTTTTAATCTTCAGAGTAGAGAAGTCCAACATTTTTGTAATAGGAATTGAACAGGGATATTCTGTCATCAATGTCACTGCTACAGCTTTTCAGTTAACTTTGGCACTAGATACATTTTGTATCTGATATTTGGTGTAGCAAGCTTAATTAATCTTCAGGAAATTATTATTAACAACATATTTCTATGAGATCGTATACACAGTGCTTATAACCAATTTATATAGTTTTAAATGGGGACATAAAGTAATTTGTAACCCACATTCCTGACATATTTGATGTTTTGCAGGAACTCCTTAATTAAACATACCCAAATACGCCCAATGCTAGAGATGAAAACTCAAACATTGCAGGGCTTACTAGTGATTCTATATTTATTTTGAATCATTCATGGTGTGATCTAATAAGAGTTTCAATACCGCAAGGCAAGAATTTCACAGTCATTGAAGTCAATAGAAAGCCAAAAATGTTGATGGACAAAGACCAGTAGGTCTTTGTAGCAAAAAACATTAACCCTAACATATTGGCTAAATTTGAAATTGTATGTTTATGTTCTCTCTATTTACATGCCCTGCTTGTTAAAAATTAGACACAGTGAGGTAAATTCTATCATCTCTTATTGAAGACCCCTGTCAAAGACATACCAAATCAAAGTAAAATGCATCTGAGAGAAAGTATAAACAAGAAGAAAAATGAACATTGGTGACCATCGCAAAAAAAAGTTGAGGAGAATAATGAGAGTCAAATACAGATATAACTTTTGAAATACCAGATGAAGGTAATGGAGAAAAATTATGAGTTTTAATGCTCATTTTAAATTGTGTTAAGTTCATGAGGAATGGTTAGGGCATATCTGAATTGGATTATTTTTTTCAGATTGAAGTGGCTCATGTATCGAAACCAAAAAATCTAACACCTAATAAAAGACACATCCTCCTCCTTTCTTTGTTTCTTCTCCTTTCTTCTAACTTCTTTTTCCTTCCCTGAAAAATTGTGCAGAAGAGAAATACTTTGAAGTATATTCAAATATCTTCATCATTGATTATGTCATTCAGGGATAATCACAGAATCACAGAATAGCCTAGGTTGGAAGGGACCTTTAAGTTCATCTAGTCCAACCATAAAAAAAAACCCCAAAAAACAAAACCAAACACCAAACAAAACATGCACCAACACTAAACCATATTTCTGAGCAACATGTCAATTAATCTTTTGAATATCTCCAGAGATGGTGCCTCAACCACTTCCCTGGGCAGTCTGTTCCAATGCTTAATAACCCTTTCAGTGAAGAAATTTTTCCTAATATGCAACATGAACCTCCCCTGGAGCAACTTGAGGTCATTTCCTCTTGTTCATCACCTGTAACTTGGGAGAAGAGACCTATCCCCGCCTCTCTACAACTTCCTTTCAGGAGAAGAGCATTCCAAATCAAATGAATCAATTCAAAGCTTGAAAACACCCCAAAGCAAGCCAAACGTGAGTATGGATCACTGAAAAACGGTAGACTATGCTGCCACTCAGAGTCTCTTTTGATTAAATTTGTTGCTTTTATATTATATTAAACTATATATTATATATTAAAATATATATTATATATTAATATATATAATTTAGTTTATATAATATATATTATATATAATATAAAAATATATATATAATTTAATACTATATATATTAAACTATTATATTATAATAAATTAATATAAATTTCCAGGTGGAATCTAGATTTAGTTAGTTATCATAACTGATGGTAGTTATCATAACTGATATGTCAGCATCGGTAATCTTATTAATGAATTTTTTGTTCTTCATTTTAGTTGTGAAGTGGCTTGTGGCTCTTTTGAAATAATATTTGCTTAAAAATGAATAAAGCCCACTTTCATATTTCTCTTTGTCAGATAATGTTTTTTTCGTTAAGGTGCTATCTGCCTCAGATTTAATAATAAGTTTTTTACATTATATAACTTTATAACATTATATACATTATATGACTATATAACTTTGAGTAGAACTGGTTGTAGCCTTTTGGAAAAAAGAATGTATACCTTCTTAGTTCTCTCTTATTTGTACAGAATGATTGATCTGGATCCCACTTGATAACTTTCAAACAATTCATCTCCTTTTTTTTTATAGGTGTTCTCTTGTTCACACCATATGCATGTCTAATTTGCCTAAGTGTGACATATGGCTTTCCAGAACACTCGTTTTGTCTGGAAGCTTATATGTTGTAGACAGATTTGGAAATCATGCTCCACTCTTTCTTCTACTGTGTCATTGAGTGATTGTGTGCTGTATAATTTGACAACCTCCTCTATCAGCTCATCAGTATAACCTGCAATATGCATAATAATTATAGCTTCTTTCCAGGAAATACATAAGAAAGGATCAGAAATGTGTCAATCTGTCTACCTACTTCCTCCATCTCATCTGTTCTACTTAGTTGTTGGACAGAGTAGGACTGCCTTATAAAATAATAATGCATTGTTAAAACTGGAGTAATCTTTTATGCTGTCACAGTGTTCATTCAATGTTATTCTATAACCTATGTTTTTGAAGATTTACTTATAAAATGTGATATTTTAATAATATTATGTGAAAATCACTATGACCACATTACCATACACATAGAGTTATCCTGTACCAAGGCTTCAATTTTATAAATACAGGCTAAAAATTTGTTGTAAAAGCTCTGCGTAAAATTCAACATTCTAGTTAACAATGATGTGCAGATTTTTAAAGTTTTTTACAGAGATCTGCTATGTTATAAATGTAGATGTATAAAAATGTAATAACTTTATTTTCTTTCTGAAGTATATAACAGTTGATTTCATGAAATGCTTTTAGCAAGTTTATTAACTTTTTTTTTTGGAATATGTCTTTGAGAGAAATTATTACCTCTAAAGGTTTTGTGTATACATGAATTGTATCATTGCTATTTAATGACTGTTCATTAAATGATATTTTCCTTGTTTTTCAGAAGACCATTTTTTTACATTAGACATCATTGTTCTCTTTAATTATACAATTGCTAAACATGCATGTATATGCACTGTGCAATTTGTTTTAGAATTTTTCATTTTATCCCTGCAATCAATGCAAAACTTATTTGTTGTCTGATAAATATTAGGAAAAGTTGAAGAAATTATTACATGTAATGGTACTTTATATTTCTTCTTAAACATTCAAATTTAATAGCTTTTTTTTTAAAGCAAAAGATCAAAGATGACATATAGAAGCAGGAACAGTAAGTTGTAATTCATTGCAATTCATGCCCATTAACTAGTATATGCAAATACTCCTCAGAAATTGTCAGAGCTTACAGCCTGTAGAGAGAGGAACTTCTAAGCATACTTGAAATTAGAGTCCTTTAAAATAAACGTGCATTCAGGGGAAAACATCTTTTTCACAATAAGACTGCAGAAAGAAAAGCTGACATTGCAATAGACTTGTCAGAACTATTTTATAGGAGTTGATCTGTTTTCCATCTGATGAGAAAGCTAACTTCAAGGACGCTGTCCAACTTGACATTTTTGTTAAAGGTTTCAGAGAAAAAATTAGTTCTAAAGAAAAGAAGCTTTTTTTTCAGATTTTGATTTACATCGAGCAACAAAAATGTTTAATGTTACAGTGAGAAAGGTGATGAAAAACTGTTGTCTTCAATAGGTTTATTTTTGTCTGAGTCCCTGTGCTAAAAAACAATGTTTGGTGTATTTTTTTTTTCATTGATATAAAAAACAAGTCAGGAACATGTAAGTAAAAACAAACTATATGCTAGGGTTTGAATATTTTTATTAAAATATACTGATGTGCTATATCGAAGAAGTATCAAACAGTAATGTGATTGAGCCTTGTATAAATATTTACATACAGATAGATGATCTGAATCCCAAATCTGAATCATGTTGGAGACCAAAATCTTGTTTCCTTAAATTTTTGTTCACATAAGGAAGCATATTAGAATCAAACTCTGGTAATAATTTTTTTTTCCTCCACAGCAGGAACATGAGCCAGGACATGGTGCCATTCAAAAGCTGCTTCTCTGAATTGTACAAAGGAGAGTATGGTACCTTAGAAACTGACTGTATGATATTCTACAGAGCTAAAAAATAGAGAGTACAGGATAGCCTTTGGGGGAAAAGAAAAAAAAAAAAAAAAAAGAAAAATCTTTCATAACCTCTTCTTGGTAAATATGTACAGATATAGAGTATAGTGTACAGTGTACTATATAGATATATAGTAATGTCTGAGAAACTCAAAATCTGTCTATGCATGTGTGTATATATGTTATTGAATTTATGTGTACGTATGGACGATAGAGGCTGTGAGTGAACCCAGTGGGTATCTCTGATTCTTTTCTGATCTTTAAAATAAACATCTTCGTTTGATTCTCCCCTGTCATTTTCTGTTGGGGAAATATCTCCACTCCTCATCCTTAGAAAAATAACTTGGTCAAAAATTCATCAGAACTTAAATTGAATGCTCAGAAAATCAGACTGAATTTTCTCTTTTTTCTTTTTATATTTTTATTAATTCTACACAGAAAACCAATCTCCTTATAAAGATACGTTTGTCAGCAGGAAGAAAAAACATTTTTAATGTGACATGAAATCTCTGATTTCATCTCATCATATCTTATATTTTGTTACAGTTTAACAATACTGAATTCCTTCTTGAGCCATAGGATGAAAGCATATGCAGTTTTTATTCTCTGAAGTGAGCAAGGATTTTTGAAAGGAGTAATAGTGGTGCTGTAAGTTGGACTAATGAAAGGAATTGTATTTTATTTTGTTTCATTGATAACATTTTAATGAGCCTATCAATAATATCTTTGGTGTGTTTGCTATTGCCTGTAACAGGATTTGTGATGGAATAGAATGACCTGTCTTCTTTCCTGGGAATATCAAGTCTACACATCAGGAATGTAATTCAAAAACAATCTTTAAAGTCAAGGGTAACATATACAAGCAAATGCTTCTGCATTCTCCATTTTTATTTCACATTTTTATCACAGAAAAACATCAAATAATTAACAAACTTTTAGACCTTAAAACATATTTATACTCATCAGGCCTAACTCAAACCATCCACAATTCATTGTAACAAGTCACTATCATGGTTAAAGAAGTTCTGGGACAAATTCTTCTTGCTTCTCTCCAAATTCCCATTCATTTTGAGATTAGTTCTGGAAATGGGTAGTTAAACATTCACCTTCATGAAAAAATGTATAAAATGCTTAAGGGCAAACATTAAGGGTAAATTGGTAGTCAGGAATTAATCAGCTTTGTTCAAGCCTTGCTGTATATATCAAATGATTCTGTACTACTCTGTAGTAGAGTTAATCAGAAAATTAACATGCTGGTAAGTCCTCATGCTCCAGAACAGGAAAAATGAAATAGTGTCTTGTTTTGTCTAGTGTTGTTTTTTTAAAGGGCTTTCATAACACTTTCTTTTTATACTCTTGACTGAGATCAGAATTCTTTGCTTCTGTAAAATGTTAAAAACTATTGCCAACTTGGTTAATGTTAAAATCACAAAGAAATCAGACCTTGCACTCCCACAGTTCCCTCAGATGAAAAGGAATCTTTGTGATTTAAATAAATTTGTAGCTCTTTGCCTACTTCCTCAGCAAGCATGTTGAAAATGCCCCCAGACGTTTCAGCAAGGACTCATTCAAATGCAGTCAAAATATGCATTTGACTGGTTGGACTGTCAGAACTTTAGGGACTAAGAGACATAGCCTGTTATCTTTTGCAAACAACTGCTTATCAAACATTTGAAAGTACTTACTGAATTTACATGAAATGCTTTCTCTGTGATGAAATTAATGCCAAATATTGGTCTTCTAATTTGATAAAGAAATACTAGTGATTTTTTTTTCATAATATCTTTAATGGTTCAATACCTTTATGGGATTGATACCACGTAAGTATGTCAGATATCTCACAATGCTGTCTTTCTTTCTACAGTGTTATGATTGAGTAGAGTTATTACTCAATAATATACTTAAGGTGCTTTTGTTAAGCTTTTTAAAAAAAAATGTTCCTTAAACACATAAAGTGATTTACTAAGTATGTAGACGTATTACTCATTCAACCCTCTGTTTCTCCCAGTGGTTTTTTCTTTCTTCTAGTCATACATGTTAAAGCAGACAAGAGTAGTCATCTTCTTGTGCTCACTACTTTACATAATTTTAACAAAGGAGAGTTTGCACTTTGAAGGTCTACATTATCATAGAATCATAGAATGATTTCGGTTGGAAGGGACCTTAAAGATCATCGAGTTCCAGCCCCTCTGACATGGGCAGGGACAAGACCAGTTTGCTCAAAGCCCCGTCCAGTCTGGCCTTGTAGAATCCTTACAGGATTCTACAGAATAATCAGGAGTGTATTTTACAAACAAGCCCTAAATATGTCATTAGGCATATAAGAGGTTTTCGAAAACAGCTAAGTAGATTAGTTATCTAACTCCCATTGACTTTAAGATAGTTAGATATCTTTGGAAGCTGCTAAATAGAATATATGACAAGACAGATGATATTTGAATTTCCAGAGTGGGGTGACATCTCTACTTCTTATCAAAAAGCTGATCTGTTTGGGTAGTGGGGGATAAAAGTTAGTTAGGCAGAAGTATAAGCTCTGTGGAAAAATGGAATAATTTAAAGGGTAATTAATGAAATCTGTGCATGTAAGGTATGAATCAAGCCTTTAATGTATTATAAATACACTATGATGAATAGCATGGCAATTGCATAAATTCAAGCTCTCCAAGACTGTCTCTTTTATCCAATGTGATTTACCTCAAGAAAGTTTATAAACAATGACAATAGAGAAAATGAAATAAAAATCAGGGGAAAAAAAATCTTATCAGAGGTAACATAAGATGACAATTTCATCTTACAGTACAGGAGCTAGCTCAAAACTAAGGACAAAATGTTACCACAAAAGAGTGGGCTTGGTAAATATCTGTGTGCATTATTTTGTGGTCTACCAATGTGACATGCTGTAGAAATCACACAAGTAGCATATGAATAAAACAAGTCTATCAGGCAATTTATTTTTTTTGTGGTGCTACACAAAATAGTGAAATAAGTATGCTCTTAGGTCTCAAATAGTGTCCAGATGAGACCATGCTCAAAGATTTTGCCCTTGCTTAAGGCTTTCTTCAATGTCAATTTAAACAAAGATGATTTTCTGTTTTTAAGATATGACTTTCACCAATTTCAATGAGTGTTGGGGTCAGAAACTGGAAATTTAGCCACTGTGGGCTATATACTTGACTGTAAAACTACCCACTGCATTTAGTACAATCAGTAAGATCTTAAATTTGAAAGCCATTTTTAAAAACAAATTAAAAATCAAGCCAAATCTTCAGGTTTGAATATTTAAATAAAAGATCACTGAAATGACTATCTGACATGCCATAGAGACTACCAGCTTCTTCTTCTCTTTACCATTGGTCTCCTTCTGAGATTTTATTTTTTCTGTGTTGAGGTCCATACTCATATGATGTTCAGTCTAATAATAGATTTCTCTGTGTTTTCTAACTGAAGAAAGTCTCTCTATATATATGTATATAAATCCAGTTGAATACTACTTCAATTTTTTCCCTATTACAATATTATTTTAAAAAATAGGCAAATAAAACCCATAAAAAGGGGGCAAAGCCTTCATGGTAAAATACACATCCAAGAACTTCATATCCCATATGTGAACTCCCTGGTCCACAAACCATATGTTCTTTTGGTCAGATACACCTGTTATTCTTGCAAAATAAATTAAAAACCTAGAGCACAGGGGAAAAAATAAATAGGATAAAACCAGGTTTGTTTCTGTCCTGCTCCATTTGGCTTGAAACCACAACTTCTTTTTACTATAATGGGTCTCATTTGTAAGAAAGCTTCAAGAGTGTAGTCTTCAAATAAGACATGGAAACCAGAGGTTTATCCCCACTTTCCCTGTAAATGTGTTCACACCCACATTGCTAACAGGCTACATCACTGATGAATCTGCCCTCATCCCAGCTACTGATCTTCTGTGAATACCTGAGGATCCATGGGGGGCTGAGGTACTCATGTTGCTCTTATTTGAAGATTACTCATGGAAAAGGATTCACTGGAGCACAAGCTGAATCTAGATGTGCTGTATTTCAGGAAAGTGTTCTGACTTCAACTGAAGAATCATTTAATATTTTTTATTATTATTTTTTCCAAATGTCTATGTGTTTTACAGATAAATCCATATGATTTTCCTTACTGTCATCTAGAAAATAGGATCCCTGTTTGAACATACTCAGTAACTGTTTGGACACAGACCCCTAAAGCGAAGGCAAGTTTCATAGAAGTACCTTGAAAAAAAGCTGTCATAGTTCCAGCTTTTCTTTTATGTGACCTCCTCTACCTACTCCAACCCAAACTCCACACTCCCCAAGAAAAATCAGGATTTTGGTCATTCATCTGAGATGTTGTTACATATTATTGAGCTACAAAAATCTGTGAATCCTACACAAATGGCCATGGCATCTGCACAGATCATCTGTTCAGCTCAAGTGCATTAAGAGTGATGTATCTTGGGCTGTGGGCTTTTGAAGCAGCAGCTGTGAATTTAGTGTATTTGAGCAAAGTAATGAAAATATAGTTCTTGCAACACTCTGCAGTGATAGAAGTAATCATCTTTGTGGAAAAAAAAAAAGACAAAGTGGCCTGATGTATAGTAGAGGGAAGCAGGTAGATTTTATCTTGGTAAGTCTATAGGTGTTTTTTCTAAGATTTATATAGTCTTTCTTACTTGTTTTTCTGTCCGTCCACATTTTCAATAGTAAGAGAATTCACCAAATTTTCTTTTTCTGTCACTTTCTCAACCAACCGAGTATTAATAAATTCTTAAACACTAGAACTCTTCCAGTTTGGGGCATTTAATAGATTTCTTGTGTCACCTCCTTCTTCTCTCCCATACCATAACCAGGCATGGTGTTTTAATTGCTTCTTGGCTTATTTTATTTGAATTTTTTTGAAAAAAATGAGTATGACATAGCCATAAAATTATGTTTTGGTGGATACCTGATCTTTGTCATTTTTTTCTTTTGTCTTCTGGCTAATAACCTATGTGGAGCAGGCAGTTGGGTGACCAAACAAATGTGCATTCATACTAATGGTACCCCAGATGAGAGAAATACAGATAGTAGCTGTTTAAGAGTTTAGAGGTCAGACATTGTTCTCCAAATAGATATTCTGCCAGAAAAGACAGGAATGAGAAAAATATATAGGTTTTTCTTTACAGTTAATTAAGCATGAACACATTTTTGCTTTGCTTTGTTTCATTTTTTAGGTTTTGTCTCAGAAAAATCAATACAATTACATGATGCATTGTTGCTTGTCGTTACATTTTTATCTTTGCTCCTCCCTTCCGCTTTTCTGTATGAAATATGGCCACATTTTTTATTACCCTTTTCAGGTCCTTCAGCCTTCAGAATAGCGCTCCGATGCAACAATTAATAGTCAATTTAAATATAAATATCAGGCTATCTCCATTTCTGGCTAGAATCATTGATTTAATTTCCTATTGACAGAAGAATTAAGTAATAGGCCCTAAATAGGAATGCAGGCAACCATGTGAAACCATGTGCCAAATTGATATTTCAGCAACTCTGATAAATTATTAGGATAACAGCCATGAGATGTCACAGAGCTGAATGATAAATCTTCAGTCTGCATCTTTCCTACTTCTTTAAAATATTGTAGTATTGCAAAATTAATTGACATTTGTGTTGACAGTCAGTGCTGTCTTTACTAATGCTTAAAGTAAGAAACCCACAATGTTACTAAATGCTGTGGAAAAGTTAAAAAAAAATTAAAAATCATCTTACACAATAAACAGGCAGATGCGTTTGGAATCTATTTCACATAGAGCCAATACAAGTTTGACACATCATTTAAGCTCATTCATGGCAACATACAGCACTTAAGTACTGAATATACATATAAATAGGGAGAATTTCATAAAAGAGGAGTAAACTGGAAGAGCAGGTCTAAAAGCATAGAATGACAATAGGCACAGAACACATACATCTGAAGGTTGAAATAAACTTCTGGCTGCCATGAGGATTTTGTGGTAGAAGGGTATAAACACAAAGTAGACATGAACAAATCTCCTATGAAATACTAATGGTCATATATGTTTTTAAGTAATTAAAAAGAGTCAGTGAGATAATAAGAAATAAGAAAACCAGTTATACAAACAGGTTAGATTTATGTTTTCAAATGAATATGAAATGAATTAACGGCTGTGCAGTTAAATTGTCTCCTATTGCACTCAGTAGTAGTTTCATCGCTGATTTTAGAAGGATGAAAAAATTATATCTTACCTATTTCTTGAAATATGTAACTGTAATGCAGCCTTAACAGTAGTTCATGGTTTTCTCCCATCCTTGTAGTGCACTAACTGTTGACAGAACTGTAGAGATTTCAGCTAGTAACACTCAACTTCCATATAGTTCATCATACTCCCTTACTTTAGAAAAGTACAACTACAGAAGGTTGTTTGTTTCTTTTTTTTTTCCATTTCATATTGCGTAATCAAAAGACCTAGGCCTTTCAGATCATCTTGGGTACCAAACAAGCTGGGAATGCTCCCTGGTAGCAATGGTGCAATTCTATTCCAATTTTAGGTTCTTAAAACAATTTATGTTTTAGTTGTTTGTAGTGCTTATAACATGGAGGAAAAAGCTTTACCTAAAATATAGATAGTGTAACGCCTGAATGACACTAAGAATCCTCTGAAAAAAATTTGTTAAGCAGTATATGAAGGCAATATAGTTTCAGAACAATGCTACTGTTGTCTTTCTATATACTATGATTTCTAGAGATTTTCCACTGTGCCTAAGGAATCTGCTTTTGGACAAACAAATGCCTTTGAAAGTTAACGTAGATGTATTGAAAATTACACTCTTGGGTATAGAAACAGGGTGGGTACTCCATAAATGAGATGTGTACCTTCCCTGAAGCATTTCTGTCCCAGAACTCATTTGCTAGTTTGCAACAAGCTTTGTGTAAGGAGAGAACACATTGTTTCTGCTGCAAGAAACCAGGGACTGTATTGTGAGGATGTATGTCTTCACCAATGTAAAAATGCTGAATGCATGTTTCAAGCCACACCCCACCATTCCAAGCCCCACAAAACAAATGAACTGAAGAAATATGAGTTTCTCTAACACTGTATCACTGAATACGTGAGGGAAAAATAACCTTGCAATGCAGTGATTAGAGTACTTTTAATACTAAAAGTAATAAAAAATACCAGTTATGATGTTTATGCTTTCAGAAATTTTTTCAAAGATTAAGAAATACAATTGGAGCTGGTGATCCCTGTGTGAGTTAAAAAGACACTCATATAAGTAAAAGTTATACCTAATACACCAAAATAACTGAAGCCATTTGAGACATTGATTCTTTCTTCAGATACTGCAATGACTGTATAAGAATTTTCTCTCAGTAGTAGAAAACTACAAAGTGTTCGAAGAAATAAACCCTATGATTTATTATGAGAGAGGTAATTCTAAATAAACAGAGTAATTCAAATGTGAACAAAAGAACTGGAGACTTAACCTTACTAAAATGTCGAATTCTCCCTTCAGATACATGAACTTTGAAGGAATGCTCATGGGCAGAGTTTAGCCCTGAGGTACATAGTACAAATTTAGCAAATACATTATGGAACCCAGGGCTTTGTAAAGAGATTTCAAAGTCATGTGTGTTAACTGTTCTGCATGGGGAATAGGCCTTTGTGAAAGAACTCGAGAGGATTGAAAGTAATTCGCTGTTGGAGGTAATGATAGTTCTGAGGATTTTTGACAGTTTAAGGTGACATGACTGAAATAATTTATTACTTACAGTTACATTGATGAAAATAATTTCAGTGTGGAATTATATGGACAGTTGCTGGCACTCTGATATTAAGGCTGTTCAATTTTCCTTTACAACGTACCATTTTCAGTTGCGTATCATATTGCCAGACTTCAGAAGTGTGGATTGAATAAATTGATACTTGGCTTAAACTTGATTTTTTATTAATATTATTTTTTGAGTTCAGCAAAATTTTAAGGGATTTTAATTTTGTTGTGTTTGGGGAAGAAGGTTAGCAACAGATGCTCTGGCTAGTTTTACCTGGTCTTTCTTTACCTTTCTGTTTTTCTGTTACTCTTTTGAAAAAGCCTCTTGTGAAAAGTGCTTGGAGGGGTAAGTAAACATCCACAAAAGACCAAATATACAAAAAAAGCAACCAAAGACCTCTGAAAAAGAGAAACTTGACCAAAAAACACAAGAAGAAGACAAAAACAAGAAGAAGACGGTTACACTTGTGTATTGAGTATGATGACAGTTAAGATCCACATTGATGGAAAATGCTTTAGGCTGAAAGCTTTAAACATTTTTTTTTGCAGGGAAGTAGAGATAGAAATAGAGAAGAAATCTCCATTTGAAACTATTCCATTGTTCAGTGAAAATGAGTATGTTTTCTAGTCTACTGTGTAGGGCACCCAATAGGTGACGGTTTTAAATCCCAATCCCCAGTTCAAAGCCTGGTTATATAGTTTAGTGAATGATCTTTTTCATATAAAATACATAGCCAGTCACTGAAGCCTAGACATATTTGTTGGTTCTTGACAGAGCAGCAGCAGCTGGTAAGTAATCAGTCCCCTCTGATACTGAGAAAAGTGAATGTAGGTTTCATCCAACTTAAAAGTAAATGCGGTCACATATGGAAATCCATTGAATATAAAGACAATATTTCCATACACAAGTTACAACAAAGTGGTAATTGTCATTACAGGACACCAGGGATGATGACAGAGAAGGAAATAAAAAGAGAGGGTGTGGATTCTTATTGTCCCAGGAGGCAACCAGAGGCTAGTGGGCAGACAAGCAGGGTTTCAGGATGTGTTAGTTTGAGGGATTTAAATACTAATTTTCCTGATGAAGTCCCACTTTAATTTCCTAAAATATATTTGCATATAAACAGAAATGTGAGTCACATTGATTTCAATGCTAATGAAGTTTCCAGTTACCTGCCTGCACTGGGGTGACCATCAGCTTCTGGTTTCTCTTCCTTTGTGGAGAAGCCCCACTTTTACACCTCTCTGACACATATATTTTGGACCTGAATGAAGTTACAAAGTTATTTGTCTCTGAAATGAAAATCAGAATGGAAGCATAATTGTAATGTCATGATACTCACACTTATCTCTCATCCAAAACTGTCTACTTACTTGTTCTTTATCATCCATATATGGCAAATGAAGTTAGGTGAGTTAGGTGTTCCACTTTTCATCTCCAGTATCTTAGATTTTATTTAATATAGTGGTGTTACTCAAAATTCTTTGGGTGTACTTTAGGATACTCAATGCTTTGCAATGGCTAGCATTAGCAGAGATTTGACTGTTTGCAGAGCGGAAAACCTTTATTGACAGATAGTAATGACATTAAGACTTTCTTTTTAAAAAATTCATGCAGTCAATGTGTTTTAGCAAAGCAGTGTATCAATCAAAGCTATACACAAATTCAGGTTCAGCTGGAATACCGCCTTTAGAGTACAAATTCTTCTTTAAGGTATAAAGAAATAAAAGGGACATTATTTTGTCTGAAACATGGTGTTACATTTTAAAAGTATCAGGTACTAAGTGGCCCATGACTTCCCCGACATACATGCACCTGGAACAGTTCCTGCTTCTTATGTCATTATATCACTGTGAGAAATGGCTTGGAAGAAAAATGTCTATTGTGCTTATGCCAGAGACCTGACTTTAAAAAAAAAAAAAATCAAACATAAAATTGTATTAAAAATATTTCAAAATATACTTTTACTTTTTTATTCTGAAAGTATTTAATTCTTGAAACTTTTGAAATGTGTTGTGAGAAAAAATAGGTACGATTTCCATTTAAGTAACTTAGTCATTTCACAGGAAAAATAAAATGTCATGAACTTCCAGTCATGTTAGTTTACAGAATCAATATTTTTTCAAGCAGCTTCCCAGGTGCATGTAATAATAATGTATTTCATTGTATTCAACCACCTGAAAGTCCCATCTCTATATCATCTGTGAAAAATGAAAATTACTCCAGCTAATACTGCAGTCACCATTCTGTTAAATTATGAATTTTGCTTTCAAACACACAAACTGCTAACTTGGCTTGTGAGTAATAATAAGCAAAAATTGCATAAGGATTCAAGTTACAGTCAGGTTCACTAATAAAGGAACAAAAAGTAGAATGGAATAAAAGAGGGAGACTAGTGGGAAAACCCTGGGTTGGGAATGGGCACTGCTGAGAGATTTCAAATCACTTACTGGCAATTTATAAAATAGCACACCTTTGGGAATATATGGATCATCCTTTTCAGATTTTTCAATTATCACTGTAATTTTAGTTCAAAAACATGTCTACCACTGCTCAATCACATGGAGCTGTTCTTGAAATATCTATAAAAAGCCATGAATTAAATTCATAGGAAAAAAAAAAAAAAAAAAAAAAAGAAAAGAAAAGAAAAAATATATCATGATTTTGTTTAAGATAAAATAAGCAAAATTAGGCAATTCTACAGTTACAGTATATTTTTTAGGTCACTGTGCAGGGTTTTTCAAATGTTTTCACATTTGCTTCTACACTGATGAGGGTCGTTAGATAAATTGAAACTGCAGCACATAAATAGAATTATGGAGTATGACACTTTCTTTAGTGCCACTTCTGATTTTTATGCAATGTCTATCTAAGGTAAATTACACAAATCAGGGATTGAGTTCTGAGCCTTGTACCTCATGGGAAAGTTTCCTCCCTATTGGTGAAAAAAAATGATGCTGACTCTCATTTCTTTTTCTCTGTCTTGCTTTCTTTCAGCAGAGCATCAGAGCTTTTTTAAAAGGATGCTTTTTAATCCCTTCTTGCTTTCTTCATCTCCATCCTTGTCTACAGCTTGATGATTACAGTACACTTACGGAAAGCAGCAGACAAGTTTTCAAATCTTGGCAGATTGAAGTGAGAATAAAATCAAGTCTTCCACCTCCTGGCGAAGTGCAGTCACCACTATGCTATTATGAAAATAAGCTGGTGGCAGTAGCTACTACAATATTGTGTAAAGTGCCTGATCTTGCTACTCTGTGTTAGGAATTCTCTGAAAATCCCCTGAGAGGACCTGCACACAAAAGTGCTAGTTTCTGGATTCTAGTCAGGCACAGAAATTTATGTGACAACACATATCTCAGCAATCTCAAGGTTGATGGACCTACTGCCATATTTAGGACAAAATTTTTGGGTACTTAAGGAGTCCTTAAAATTAAGATTAAAATATTAAGATTAAATAAATAGATAAAAGTGAGGTTTTATGAAAATTAGATGTCACTAATCTTTGGTGGATATTTGAGTTTTCAGGATTACCACTTTTGACATAGAATAAATACTGTATTCTATCTAGATAATACATATGGGGGGTGAGGGAAGAGGGCAGGTGGGGTTAAATCTGTGCCATTGTTTTATTCTCAAAATAGATTCAAAGTGCTTGCAAAAATATTTCCTGGATATTTCCAGGAAAGTGTTTCCAGTAAAGCAAAGATTTAGATCTGCATTTTTTATGCTTCATCAGGGTAGGAAATCTATATCAAAGAATTTAACGAAATCTGCAGTTAGCTAAATTCTCAGATTTCATGATCCAGCTCGCAACTTCATGGAATAAACCATTTCTGTGTATTTTATTAATTTGATTTAAGTGGCTAATCAAGAAAATATTAATCTAAACAAGCATAGTAGTAAAATTAATTAAACTAATTGTAGACAGAACAATTTTAATTGAGCTCACAGTAAAGGCCAATAAATGACTATTTTCATTTAAATCTTCAAATAGAGCAGATAATAACTGAATTATGGGTTTGATATGAGATGAGGTTATTTTAGACTAAGGCTGCTTTAGGAGATAGAACTCAAGAGTCTTTAAAACTGGGAAACAAGCAGTTCCAGTCACTGCAGATGTAATTTCCTGCTAGAGAAAAAGGAAATAAATATGCAAGATATATATGTTCTTCATTTAAGTGTCTGTTCTGAGCTAAGATACTTGACAAAGGTTTTAGATTCTTAATCAAAGGAACTGTCTACTCTTTCTAGTGCGCTATTTAGTCATTAAAAACATTATTTCCTTCTAAAAAATTATTTTAAGTAATACCATTTTTTAACTCCTGTGTCTATTGATTTATTTATTGGCAGATGCATTTATTTTAGAAAACAACAAATGGTGGTTTTCTCCTACATGTTTGTGTTTGTGCATAGCTGAGCAAAAAGAAAACATGATTAATGTAAAGTTTAAACTTCTGCTTTGATTCTATAAAGGACTTGAACTTGGCTTGTTGATGTTGAAAATCTGTGCATGGAAGATTGATCGGAACTCCTAGAAAAGGATTTCAGTAAGAACCTGATTATTGGTACCAGCAAGACAAGCCTTTTATCTGTTTCTCCCCTAGACGTTATGCCAAAACATGGTCTGGATTCCACAGATGTCCCTGAATCCTGCCTCTTTCTTTTGAACTACTTATTAGCAATTTTTAACCACCTACTGATTTCCATGGTAGTTTATCAGCATAAGTTATCGATGGCTTTGTAGTTCTGCATAACCAGGCCAATCTACATTTGCCATGGTGGTTTTTATCTCCTTCTGGCTTCCACCAAAAATGGCACAAAAAATTAAAAAGTTACCTTTGGTAGTCAGCTCCTTTGATATTAATCTGGCTGGTTTGAGCTCAGCAGCTGCAGTTCTTCATCTGGATAGCAGGCCCACGTAAGCTACACCCTGGGGCACTGCTGTCCAGAGAGATCTCTTCTCCTGTTACTCCAATAAGAAACCCAGGTTTAACCTTTCAAGGTTTAGAGACATCAGGATGCAGCCTGTCTGTTGAGAGATAGATAGTTTAATTTAACAGAATGTACATGTGATCTGGGAAAACAATATCATATATAGCAAAATGATGACTCCTTTTGCCAGCAGTCCCCTAAGCCAGATGGCAGACAATGCCTAAACAAACAGGGGTTGTGCAATTCCTTTCATGAAGGCTTCTTCTTCCTATGTGTCAGGACAATCCAAAATCTTCACGACTTCAATTCCTCTCTACTTCACAGGAAAGCTAATTAGTTAACACTTAATAGCACCCACTCGGACAGAAAAAAAAAAGCAATATGTTTTCCATTTCTCCATTTTACATATATATTATATTTTCTGCAATCATTTTCAAATTCAGACTTGGTAAACACAGAAAACATTTATGTCAGTAAAGCAAAGGCTTGGACCTGCATTTTTTATGCTTCATCAGAGTAGTAAATTTATATCAAAGAAATTCAAGAAATCCTATTAAATGCTAAAATAAAATTATTGTAAAGTATTTAAATTTAGACATCAGAAAAGGTACTATGTATATTTTTTATCACTGTATTAGAATTTCCCTTTATCATCTTTTGTTTATTAAAAACTTATTAAATATTTACTAAATCAATTAAGTAAAATATTTCTATTAATTTAAATTAAATGTTATGAATATTTTGATGGTTTCTTGCCTTAGAACTGATTAAAACATCAAAAAACCTTAGTATATTGGTTTATTAAGCATTTTTTTAGTCAAATAACAATAAGACAAAAGGCCTGCATTTTAATTTACTACTTCTCAATTAAAAGATTGACTTTTTTAAACTCTTAAACAACCAAACAGTTTTTCTTAAGGAAATAGAAGCATTATTTTTTAATGACAAATTCCTCCTAGAAATTATTTTATAGAATAGATGTTTTTGATGTCAAAGAATGAATAATTCCAACTGTTTATAAAATTAATCAGTTCTAGATGGCTGTCTCAGTTTCACTGAGAAAAATAGGGAGGAATAAGGAAGGCAGTGGGGGTGGTTTTTTGTACTTTTGTGACTCCATTGTAGTCAGAGGCATTTATCCTCACTGAAGATAATTTGCAGTTGCTACATCATCAGTTGATTCCTACGCTCTATATGTACCTTACATCTAAAAACTCTCAGCAAACACCTAAAATGACACAAAAAGTTAGCATGACTAATGCAAATGTATATACTTTACAAACTACATCACAGATATTCTCTAATTGTTTGGGGAATCTGTACAAATTAAGTATATGAATATTTTGAATTTTGAGTCTCAATATGTGTCTAATTCATACCTAAACCCTGTGTAGACAGCAGAGTTGATTTGGATTTTCTACTGAATTTAATTTTTTTAATCTCTACATGATACTATGGAGGGATAAAGTGATAAGTGGGAAATTTAATGACACAATCTGCAATAACAAGCAACTTAATTTTTATGTAAAACATCATCTATGTGTAGCTTATCCTCAAAAAGTTTGGTTAAAATATAGTCAATTAAAAGCTATGCAGGTTTTGTAGTAATAGTAGTAGTGACAATTAGTTCATTTGAATGTGAGGTCCTTTAGAGGTCTTTGACAAGTACAAAGAACAATTCAGAATGCTATTAGTGTAATGAAGTGCATAGAGGTTTTTGTTTATAGAAATAAAAAGGAATATTTCATTTTAGAGCTCTTAAAAATATGTGTTTCCAGTATCCTTAATACATAGTAATAGAGGTCTGGGAAGGGTGAGAATCAACTACCAGTGAAAAAGTTATTCAGTGATTCTGATCATACACAGCTCCTAGGATATTTATTTTTCATGGAAGAGGAATAGATAGAGAACCTGATGGTGCTTACAAGAAATTTCTGATGTCAAGAAAAACATTCTTGTAACTTACTGGAATCACTGAAAGCTGTTACAGGAGCAAAATGGGACCAAGGAAAGGATGAGTATGTGTGCAGAAGGGAAAACATGATAAACACCAACATACAATGCAATGTGCTTCTCTGTCTTACCTCTCCACTTGGACAATTATAAATCCCCCATGTGAAATAACTTAATCATCAATTAGGCTCATTTTGGAAACACGATGCAATTCTTTTTGTTGACAAATTTGGCATAAACAATAATAATTTACATAATTCTGTGTCTGTAATGGATATTGCCATTCATCGTCCTATACAAAGGGTATCAAGAGCAGGCCCTGCATCTGCAGAACCTCAGAAAAAAATTTGACCTCAGCCAAAAGTACTCAGATTTCAGTTACATACTCTTATTTTCCTGTAAACATGTGGTGATTTTTCTATTTTTGCTTACCTACATAAAAAGTTTATCACTCCTTGTACTCATTATTTAATTTCAGAATAATACAAAATGTAAGCGACTTGCTCATCACAGCCAACATGAAAAATGTTAACTGACCTTTAACTTTGTTGTCATTTTTGTGCCTCCTCTGTAACAAATATAAAGTGTCATAAGCCTGGCCCTTGCCCTGAAGTAAAGCTGACATTTTTAGCTGTCTGACCAGTAATAGAAAAGAAGAGGGCAATGGTCTTTTAAGTACAACTGTTCTGGTGTTTTAAGTAATGAGAGAGATGGGTTGCAAATTTTAGTAAGAAGATTGGTGTGTTCAAACCCAGAGCACTGAATTCTTGGAGTGTGCATTAACCAACAAACTTGGTGAAGATGGGATGACATTCCTTTCCCTACGTCTAACAGCAAACGTGCCATTGTGAAAAGAATTTAAGGTCTAAAAGAGTAGAATAAGTGGATAAGTAATTTAGCAATCTAGCAAGGCTGTGGAGGGCACTGCTCACTTCCTCATTCTTTTTCCATCATCCTAACGCACACTTAAATACTCCCCTTACTCTCTTCTACCTGCTCCCAATTAAAAGAAAATTATTACTCTGATAAATGGTGGTGTAAATGTCACAGTACTGTAGGATTTTAGCAGTTCTGATTTTTTTAGCAGCTTAGAAGTTCCATAGAACAATTTCTGATTTGCATTTCATGACTACCTTAATGGAGGAACAGCAGTAAGCTTGCAAATTAAAGCTTGCTAGATTAGGGAGTTTGTGCACAAGAATTCAAGTCTCTGGTGAATGTCTAGCTGCAGCTCTACAAATCATTCTGTCAAAGCAAATTGTGCTGTTAAAATACGCATTTAAAACAATGCTCCCCAAATAGGTAATATGGAGGTAATTGAAAAACCCAAAGTGCATACAAATAATTGGAAAAAGTGAGCAGTGAGGGAATAAGGAACTAAATGAAAAAAGAAACTGAAAAAAAACCACAAACCAAAAGAAAACCAAGGGAAATATAAAGAAACATTACTGTAGAAAGAAGAAATATAATTTATTTTATCACCAACTGCAAATAAACTACATACTTTGGGACTTAACTCTCACCTATTCTGCACAGAGTGTTATCTACTGAGATGTGATGGGGAATCATGGGGCAAAATAGAGAAAACTGTATGCCTCATAAGTCTCACACTGAAATGCAATGAGAAATGTGTAATTTTCTGCAAATGCCCAGAAAACATTCAGCTAGGAGCCCTTCATTTCATTAAATGGCATCATTGATTTTCATGGGAAGTTACAACTAAAAGGGAAAACAGAGGCCAATGACAAATGCTAATCCTATAACATATTTTTAAATCAAGGAGTTAAATAAAATAAAAGACAATATTCAACAGTGTAGAAACTCACAGCAAATTAGTTTGTATCTTTTATGAACCCTCTTATAGGCTATGCAATATCAGTGGAGTAAAAAGACTCAAGGATTTATCAAAATGAGTGCTTAAGTTAGTATGTGTGCATACCTCTAGCACCTATCATAAATGTTAAGAATAAACTTGAAATAGATTTCTCTCCTCCTGACCCTCTCAATATAAATCTATATATTAATAAACAACGGTTATAATTACTAAAATAAACTTAAGAGATTTATAGGTTCATATTTTTAAGATTACAAAAAGTATACTGAATATTTAGTTCAACTGTCTATATAATTAACAGCACAAGTTTTAGGTGAGATAAGAATGTTAATTAAGGGTTCTGTTGAGTAAATCTGTTTCCATTAAAGGCCTGGACCAACACAGATGCCTTCTTCATATGCATGGAAAGGAAAAGAGAAAACTTTAATAGAACAGCATGGGTAGTGGGCTTTTATGGATTCAATTGAAATTGTAAATAAATAAATTAAAAAATAAGACCAGTCAAGATCTAAATGCATATTTCTTTATTGAGAGGAAAATCACAATTATCTATACATACCAATGAATTTATACTGAAATTCACTCCTGTCCCACAAGTTTGTTTGACATCTCATTTAAAATTGAATAAATACATTAAATTAATTTAATCCTTTGTGACCTTTTATCCCCACAGTTCTTAATCAAATGTCTCAATTGATTAATAAGTCTACATATGACCTTACATTGCTCAAATCTTGTCCTTTTCCTCACTCTCTTTAAATATCAATTAATTCTAGAGCAAAAAGGAATATCACCAAATATTTGCTCATCCTCTAACACAAGCCTCATCCCTTAAAACACGATTAGTGGAATAAAGACAACATAATTTCTTAAATTTTCATTACAGTCACTTCAGAAAAATTCTAAGATGACTTTTGCTTAAAGTAAAACATCTCCATTGCTCTTCCTGTCCTCAGGGGCACATATTTTGTATATTATATATTACATAGTTTTGTCCTCAGGACTTAAAACGAAAGATGGGTTCTTTTTGTTTTGTTGGTTTTGTTGATTTTGTGTGTATTGGCAGAGTTGGCATACTAGCATTTCTATTTGAAGCAAAAGATATAATTAGAAGATATAATACGAATTCCAGCTTCTACATCTGGAAATACATCCCCTTCAATCAATCTGTGGAAGTCTCAGTCCCTCACTATAGTTTTGGGTTGATTCTCTTTCACATATGTAGAAAATAATGCCCTAAACGTTTTGGAACTTATTCTATTTGTTTCCTTCACACTGACAAATAAGGTGTAAAACATCAAAGAAACATGTTTGGTTTATTTTCTCATATCAACCAGATCATATTTTTACAGAGCATACATGCAAACCTGTGGATCTTGTAATGACTGAAAATTGTAGCACCTTTAATTGATCACTTCCAGATGAAGTTATACACAGGAATATATTACTGAAACCTATGCTATTGCCTTTTATGTTCAGTGTAGTAACTCCACAGAATCACAGAATAGTCTGAGTTAGAAAAGACCTTAGAATCACCGAGTTCAAATCCCCCTGCCCTGGGCAGGGACAACTCTCATTAGACCAGGTGGCTCAAAGCCACATCCAACCTGACTTTGAAGACTTCCAGGGATGGGGCATCCACAACTTCTCCAGGCTACCTGTTCCAGTGTTTCACCACCCTCACAGTAAAGACTTTCTTCAGAATACCTAACCTAAATCTACCTTCTTTCAATTTTAAATGGTTACCCCTCATCCTGTCACTCCAATCTCTGATACAGAATCCCTCCCCATCTCTCCTGGAGAATCCCTTCAGGTACTCGAAGGACATTATAAGGTCTTCCCAAAGTCGTCTTTTTCCAGGCTGAGCAACCCCAACCCTCTCAGACTGTCTTCATAGGAGAAGTGTTCCAGCTCTGTGAGTCTCTTTGTGGCCCCCTGCTGGACTCACTCCAACAGGTCCATGTCCTTCTTTCTTATGTTGGGAACCTCAGAGCTGGACACAGTTCTCCAGGTGGTACTCACAGGAGTGAAGTGGAAGCGCAGAATCACTTCCCTCAACCTGCTGGTCACATTTCTTTAGATGGAGGTCAGGATGCTGTTGTCTTTCTGGGCAGCAAGCATGCATTGCCAGCTCACATTGAGCTTCTCATCCGCCAACACCCCCAAGTCCTTCTCCTCAAGGATACTCTCGGTCTGTTCTCCATCCAGCCTGTATTTGTCCTTGGGATTGCCCGGACCCATGTGAATCACCTGGCACTTGGACGTGTTCAGCTTCAAGAGGTTCTGTTTAACCATCTATCGAATACTGCACAAGAGGGCAGAGTATTTACATAGCTTTTGTATGCCCTCATACCATTTAGATATAACAGTTAAGCATATTTCAGTCATGGCTGTATAACTTTTTCTCACAGTTCTCTCTTTATCCTCCCCTCCTTTTTCCTTCTTACAAAAACTATAACCATAATAGTATTCATTTATTTATATGTTGGTTAATTCATGTAAATTCATATTCCCATTTACTGTAGTGGCAAGAAGTATTTTAAATGTACCATGTGGAAGAATTCAAATATGGAAAGAATTTGAGTGGAAAGAAAGGGGAAAAAGAACTATTTCTATGAATAGTTAACTAATTAATTGATGCATTTCCAGATAAGAAAGAAAGCACAATGAATATTAATGACTGTAGGCTATGAATTTAATCCATTTTTCTCTTTTACAGAAAAGCAAAACTATTTGAACCAATCTTGGTTATGTTTTCCAAGGGTTTGGTTTTGCATTTTGAAGGGTTTTTTACCTGTCCTTCTGTGTAATTTACATTTATTTCATCCCTTCAAATAATTCATTCTTGAAATTTTGCTGTAAGTGAAGAAGAAAAAAAAAAACCACACTAAACCACTGTGAACTGACAAATAGAAAGACACGGTAATAAAGAAATGAAGGAAAATAAATCTTTCCTATGAGTATTATAATTTGTGTCTCTTGATCATCACACAGAGACTTAGATCTCAAGATAGCAACCTTAGAAATGATGTGTGAGTTTAGGTAATGATTTGGGGTATTGAGACACATTTGGAAGCTCAGTTGTTATCAATCACTACTGTAGCAGGTAAGTTGGGAATTTAGATCATCAATGATATTTTGTTTCATATAATAGTAATTGGAGTTAGGAAGCTATATTAGCAGTACTGGGGAAAATTGTCCCCATTCAGAGTGAAATTGTGTTTTAAGGTTTTGGATTTTTTTTGGCTTATTTAATTTATTTTTTTTTTACCTGAATGATCAAATCAATTAAATTTTAATAAAATTGAATACAAAGGGAATATCTGGCATAATTACAAGATTTTTTTATAGTTTGGAATAAATTTATGAGTATTCTCAAAGCAAAAACATTTTTTAAAGAACTATGTACTTTAAAAATGTCTATATTGCTGATTTTAAATGTTTTAAATTTGGGTGCTTTCTGGAAGAAAAAAGTTAAATGAGTATATACTTGCTTAAAGTATTTCGGACTCTTTCCATTGTGGTTTGTACTCTGTAGAGCAATGTCCTTCAAATATGTGTAGAAGGGGAGAATTTTTCTTAGCTTAAGACTAAGCAGTATTTCCTTAATGACATGGAGAATTAATAGATAAATACCTACATCAGTTTGTGGGTGTTTCTGACTGTTATCTGGGCTACCTCAAAGTGAGCAGTTTTGTTGACAGCTTTAACATGTTTTGAGGGAAAAACATCACCTACTTATATTGAAACACCATCAAATACAAGTAATCTTGTATTTCAGTTTAGCCCTCAAGATAAAAACTTTCTGAAGTTTTGCTTAATTCATGGCTACCTTTGCCGTCTTCAACTGCAAAATGGGCATCTTCCTATATGCTGAATGAATTTAATTTCTGTACATTTTGACCTCTTTCTGTGTTGAAGAACAGTGTGGAAAACCTCATCTTTGGTACAGGTGGTCACAAAGCTGAGCAACCCTTGAAGTGAAGCTATTCCCTTAGTTTTCTCTCAGAGACCTTTTTGACGGTAATATAGACATTTATGTAGTTATTCTTCATTCATCCCTCAAAATGTTAGTTGAGACAGATAATAGCTAGTAGTGATTTTCCATTACATAGGTACATCATCAAATATCAAAGTCCATAAAATCAGTACTATCATCAGATTCAAAATCTGAAAGGCACTTTGAAGATAAAATGTCCTGCAGAAGTGTTTGGTGTTAAAAATACTTTGTCAGATTTAAAGTGTATACATATGATTGAATAAGCAATAGGACGTGTCACTTATCCCTGTTATACATATATACAGAACTTAGAGCCATATCTCTGAACATTTACTCAGCTTTCAGTAATTCCACAAGTTTCAAGGGACCAAAAACTACATCCCTATTCATATCTTGATCCATCTGACGTGAACAGGCAGGCAGGTTAACCCATAACTAATCTGAAGTAGAACATACAAACTGAACTTTCTTTTGACCTCGGCACAGTTACAGTATGAGTGGTCACACTGACAACAGTCAAGTTTTCCTCAATACACAGCTGCCTCCAAGGCTGACAGAAGGGTCATGCCTTCTTCCTAATTATCCAGTAACTCTGGGAAAGGTACACAGGGAAACAGAGGGAGAACTGGATTGAGTCTTCTGCCCTGACCACAATTTCTGCAAGTTTTGGAATTGCTTGTTCTGAACAGTTACATCTGATGAATGTATAAAGTCACCTATGTCTTGAAAAAGGAAGTCTTCACTTTTAAGGAGGTGCGTTAACACTGGGATATTGCCTGCAGTGAATTGAACATTGTTTTAACAATGTCAGCACTGACAAAGGACCTAGTTTATTGTTTGTCTGTAACAAGTGCATGCTTAGTCATCTGACTAGAACAAAATCTCTCTTATTTTTCTGTCATGAGGAAGATGAGCATGACTTGAGCATGTAAATTCAGTTTAAATGTCCACCAAATGTTCACTATGGTTTTTGAGAAAAAGTAGGTCTTTACTGTCTGTAAATTGTCTCCATGACAGGGTCAAAGACTTGGCCTTCTATATGGGCAATCTTAAATAAACTGTGCAGAATGGTCTTTGGTAAAGTTTCCAATTTTGTAGCACCTAATAATCAACACTTGATTTACTGAGTCCTTTGTGTTCCCTAGGAGGAATGGTGTCTTCAATAACTTTGTGGTCCTATTGTGGATTTAGCTTATTGCATTTCTATAATCATTAACTTTAAAAGACTAAGCAGGATGACAAAAGCTGTTAACAGAGCTATCTATTAACAGAGATAAGAATGTCCTGTTAATCATCATTTTCAATGCACTTTATGTTTTGAGAATATCCCACAAATATGTAGGGATGCTTGAACCTAAAATGCAGCGGTGTTTGGTGTTCACCAATCTGTGATCAGAATTCGTTATTTTTCTATAACAAGAGAAAGATCAGAAATTTCAACTTCATGCTTTAAATTTCTCCTACTAAGAAAAGTGACATATTGCATCCTTCCTTGGCTAACAGTGTCAAAGGAAGTGATCCTTAGAAATGCTTCAGTGACTGGCATTAGCAAGGCTTTGATACATACTATTTATACAAAAAACTACTATGCTTCACTTAGTTCCTTTGATGTCCTTGAAAGAGATAGCACATAATTCCCCATGTAGAAAATGTGCACAGTGCCTTATAATGAATAGGAACATTTTTCTTTACACACTATAGAGTGTTTCATGTGCAGTGACTAAGATTTATGCTGGAGTTTGTGAGACTACAACATGATGGTAACCTTGCAGTTAGGAATGAGAGTAAACTGCTTGTTAGGTTATGCTCTTGAACTTCAGATCTCCTGGCTCTGCATACTCCTATTTATGACAAGTATAGTAATAGGTAATTAAAGAATGGACAAATATGATTATGAAGTATGGTATTTAATGTGTTGGTAATGCACACTTGCTTGGTTGTCCATTATAAGATACTTAACCAACATCTGTCATTTCAAAAATATCTTTCAAAATTCCTCTGGACCATGACCACAGATAGGTGCTAACTTCACAGACTGATCAATTTTTTTATTGTTTATTAATATTTATCATCAGTTCATGTGCAACCAAAGAACAAATAACAGAAAGTTTTCTCTCTTGGCACTATCAAATGTCACCAGCTGCCCCATATCCTTTTACTATGTTGTAAGATTTATAAACATTTGCTAATGATTCACTGAACTATTTTCCACACAAAATGTTAGGGGTGACACATGTGTCTTTAAATATTATGTTTTGTTATTACTATTCTAAGAGCTGGTGATCACTTAACTGATGTGCACTTCACTTAGTACAGAAAACAGCTGTCTTAGAAAGAGTAAAATTATTGTTTTGAATTCCAGCAAATTCCCAACTGCCTTTTTCTTTGAAAGACTTTCAAGAACAGAGTATATCAATAGTTAAACAGAGAAACAATAGATGAGAGACTGAGGATTACTTAGGATGCTAGCCTGGGGGAAAAAAAGAATTATGCTGTATGAATGTATGATGCAAGTACAGAGGGATGATGAAAAGCTGCAAAATATATAAACTGGAAAACATATTACATATCTTACATATCAGTAAGTACTAGAGAATTTAATCATAATTGGAAGTAAGTCTTTGTTACTTATCCATAGTATTAGGGGAAAGCTGTACAAAACATTTTGCTTAGCTTATGCTTTAGTTTTGCTTTAATAACCCAAATGGTGCTGACTTCACAAGATGTTTCCTCAAGAGATCTCCCACTGTGTATGCTTGAGATTATTATGATGGATTGTGATTTACTGTATACTAAGTGGGGCCTTCCAAGTGCTATATTCTCACGGAGGTTAAATAGGATACAGTATGGAATACTGTCAAAACCAGTTTCTGTTGTGGCAAGAGAACAACACAAAAAATAAAGGAGCACCCACCTGCCCATGCTCACTGTGGCCAATCTGCTTTTGCTGTCAGGTTAGAGAAGGCCTCAAAGGCTGGAGACAGCAGTTTCGAAGTGAGTTCTCTGATGCGGGATAACAACATACTGCCATTGACTTCAAATTTTTAACAAATTTCTTGATTCTGCTGCACAGAAATTACTTGTGGAGTAAAAAAAAAAAAACCAAAAAAAAAAGAACTGTAAAGATATTAGTTCTATCATTTGTTAACTTAATATACTTGGGCTGCTCCTAATTATCAGTGGAGCACCTGTTATTTGTTTTTTAACTTAATTTCAGTAGAATCCTACAGTATGAAACAATTAATGTTCCTATATCTACTCCAGGTTTAGAGAATGCTTTAGAAGTTTACTTTAACTTACTTGATTTATAAATAATTTTTACATATGTACTTATATTTTTTGTTCAGATAACAAAAAGAAATAAATTTAAAGAAAATTTATTTTCTTTAAAATATGTATTTATTTTGTTGTTGCAAGAGTCAATAAATCAACTACAGTACAAAACAAAGATGGATGAAAAATAAAAGTGTAATTAAAATTATTTTTTAAATAAGACCTTGACAGTACCTGGAGAAAAAATGTTGTTCGCTCAATTGTCACAACAACTTGAACCTGAATGGCTTTTGCTCAATTCATATCATGAAGTGATTCACTTGTGTATTATTTTTAGAAATTCTTTCTGACAGTGTTGACATATCATGTCCTTTGAGTTTCTCCCTCTTATTCAGAAATCAAGGCAAAAAGTTTGCTTCATAAAAATTTTAATAGATGCAGTATTGTCTCTGACCTTACTTGATCAAAGTGGTTAGTGTCGAAGTTTAACTGCATTTCATGTATTTTGGTGACATGTCTAAATCTTTCATGGATTCAATAAATTATTAGCATCTCAGATATTTCACACTTTATATTAGCTATAATATAAAGTGGGAAAATTCTGTAAACTAATACTTGAGGCTAAAATGAAAATTTAATTTATTTAATATTAGCCTCTTTCTCCAAGTCCTAGTAAAGATCAAAGCCTGAACAGATCTATGAGGCAGGGAATATTTGGGATGGTTTTGTAGTTGGACATAAAAAAGAGTTTTCCTTAATTGGAATATGTACTATGACAATCTTGATATCCCAAAAATTGTTTGCTCCTTTGGATTTTTTTGCAGGAATGTTGCATATTTTGTCATTTACAGTCAGAAGTTTGTTTCCTTGAACTGAACAGACATGCTGACATTAACACTGAAGAGTTATTTCTCTTCAGTGACAAGAATAGAGTTATTTTGGTTCCATCTTTATGTAGTTTGTTTCTTTTAAAAATAATTTTATTAGCAGTTTAACTAGTATTGTACTCTTCTTTCTAATACCTACCTGGATCTATGGTCAACTGCCAGTCTTCCTAAAGCAGTGGTGGTAAATTGTTACAGTAAGATCCATGTCCCATGGTCTTTGTTGGGAAGAACCTAACACGGATAATAGAGCCCCTTTCTCCTCCATCTTGGATATCTTTTCTTTCATATGTATCCTTGCCCCAGGCTACTGCCTTCTGGCTGCTCTCAGCTTAATGTGAGCGTGACCCCACAGCCTCCCCAGACTCAGCCCCTCAGGGATTCTTGTTTGTTGGGCAGCAGCTCCCCGGGTTTGACTGAACCTTCCCATTGAGGCACTGACAAAGCTCAAGTTCAGGCAGGGGAGGCAACAGGCACTTGGCCCCAAGGCAGGAACTGAAAACAGCTCAGCCTTGCTCCAGCCAAGATGAGCCCAGGCCAACACTGAGACCTGTGCTCTCAGCTCAGAGTAGAGCCCATGGCTCTACTAGCACGGCAAAAAGTCATATTCACTGCACTATAGCACTACATGTGGAATTTATTAAATACTTAGGTTTTTAGATTTAGAGTTAGATTTCTAGGGCAATCTTTACACTATGGCTGCAAAAATAACCATCTCAGTGCAACTGAGGGTGCAATAAAGCCCGGTAAATATGCAGGAATGAGAAGCCACAGAAAAGAAGATCAATATAGTAGGAAGCTTTGAACTTAGACTGGCCTTGTTTCTAGACAGACTGTTCATATCATTTTATTGGGTTTGCATGGCAACGTTTTGGTAGCAGGGAGGCAGGAGTTGCTTCTGTGAGAAGGTGCTAGAAGCTTCCCCTAATGCCAGGTGCCTCCAAGACAGAACTGACCCTGGCCATGGTTGACATAATCAGCAATGGTGGTAGTGCCTCTGTGGTAACATAGTTAAAAAAGGGGAAAAATATCCCTGCACAATGACAGCCAGAAAGATGAATGGGAATATGTGAGAGTCTTCCATGGGATGGACCCCATGTTGAAGCATAGGAAGAGTGTGTGGAGTTCTCCCCTTGAGAAGGAAGGAGACATGTTGTCTCCATGTCTGCAGAGAGAACATGTGATGAACTGACTCAATCCACATTCCCCATGCCACTGGGTGGGGAGGAGGTAGAGAATTTGGAATGAAGTTGAGCCCAGAAAGAAGCGAGGGATGGAGAAAGGTGTTTTAAGATTTGGGTTTACTTCTCATTATCCTACTCTGATTGTTTGGCAATATACAAAATGATTTTTTTGCCAAGTCAAGTCTATTTTGCCTGTAATGGATAATAGTTGAGTGATCTCCCTGTCCTTATCTTGACCCACAACATTTTTGTTACATTTTCTCTTTGTTGTCCAGATGAAGAGGGGAACAATGGAGCAACTTTGGTGGGTATCTGGCATTCAGCCAGGACCAACCCACCACAGCCATTGCACACTATTGGGTTTTTGGAACAGGCTTCATGGAGCTGAAGCAGTCCTTGGCAACAAATGTAACTCTTTCCCTCCCAGTTGCATGAAAACCATGTAATTTGTGAAAGAGGCTGACTTCTGCATGGCATGTAAATTGTGAGATGGAAAGACAGGGAATGATCTAGACTTCTTCTAGTCTAACAAAAAACGTTGCATTCAAGCAATATATCATAGGTGATCATTTTTACCACATAAAACTGTTATCCTCCTTGCACATGTGCAGTGCTTTTCTCACCCTTTGATAGTTTAATCAATCATGTGCTATGGGTAACCTTAACCATATAAAAGGCTCACAAAGTTTCTAAGATGTATGTCTTTGGAAACTGCACCAAAAAGGGCACTCCTGCAAGGACAGTAGTGTCAGTTACCTGGAGAAGTAAATAGTCCAACAAAAGTTACTTTAAATTTATTTTTGTTGAGAGTGATGAAAGCAGAAGGAAGAAAGGTGCAGAATTTAGAGACACCTACAGAGCCACACATCCAAACTTATATGGGTCTTGGCTATTCTGCAGGTCGAGCCAAATGTCTATGGAGAATTGAGATTGCTGCAGCAGACACAACTGCAGTTCAGTGTGTGCAGCAGAACCAATATCCCTAGTGGCTCCTGGATTCTGCCTTTTTTTTATCTTCTATGCTGCCACATTACACCCCCACGGATCATCAGGACAATTCGCCACGAATCGCCATCAGGACGATTTCTTCTTGGGGCTGGCAGCACTTGCGTATCGCACCCAGGCTCAAGCAATATATTTCAGGATGAGGTCTTTACTGGGGCCAAGTTTGGTCTCACCAACTCTTCCTCTTTCATGCTGGGGAGCTACAAATTTACCTCAATCTATACGAAAAGATGAGCATATCTTTGAAAGAATTCTCAGCATAGAAGGAATAGACGAGTAATAGCAAGTTCCATAGATGTCATATTTGCAGTCTTCCTCAGAGCAACACTTCTCTAAGAAAAGTGACTCTTGGTTCATTGATATGATAGGATGCAATTTACTCTGTAGCAGGCTGGACCTTCCTGAGACAAGATAAGTGACCCTGATAATTTTTAAAGGACATAATTTAGGTTCAGCTTCAGGACTTTTGGAAAAATATAATGCTTCCTGCTTTAAAAAATAATAATAAAATAAAATAAAATTATATATATGTATGTATAGATTTATGTATAAGTGTGTGTATATATATAGAAAGCAAACCAAACATGTACACTCATACACACACCATAATGGACACATCTCAGTTTTGTCTTAAGATAGCAGCAGATGAGAAGTTCAGGGGGACTGACTGTAGTTATGGACAAGGAGGGACACCTTTGTTTCTCATCATCATTTGTACAGTTGATTATTTGTCTAGAGACTGTATGGCAGAAACTTAAGTTACTTCTTCTAAAGTTCTTCAACTAAGTAGAGATGAAGGTTGTTTTATTACTGAATATGCCAGTATTTGCTGACATATGAGTTGTGAATGGATGGCAAAGCGCATAAAGTGTCATGTTAGATATTTGTGATGAGAATGAATCATATTGGTCCATTTTAAACAAAAATCTAGTGCAATCATAAGTTCTTGGGAAGAGTCCCAAGAAAAAGAGACTTGGAAAACAATACACTAATTTACCACCGTCTTCACAACGGTGTTGATTCATTAGCAATACTTTAATTGGAAGAAAGCTCTGATATGCTTCAAAAAGATTGCTAGTGTGTCTAGACTGCTGAGTCAGGAAGAATAATATTATTTCCCCACAAAAAGAATCGTTTGTTACAGTCTACTTATGTTGAAGAATGAGAAGAAATCGCTCCAACAACAAGTTTCTCTTCTGGCCGTCTGTGCAGACTGAATTGTGCCTTTATTGGATCACTGACAATCATTTCTGACCCAAAGAGACCAATCAGGAAATGACTCCACTATCCGTTTTCAGATGGAGGTGAAAGTAGCTTGACATTTACATCAGCAGCCATCTCATCGTGTCAATTTCTGGCTTGCAAACAGCTATGCAATCAAAGGGACCATTTCCACAGTCATCAGGATGTGACTGGCAATGTCAGCTTGTCTTTCTCTAAAACATACTTGTGATCTGTGTGAATCTCCACCTTATAACTAGAGACAGCATTTAGAATTTCAATAGCAAGCACTCACCTTGTGCAAAGCTTCATTCAGTTGGTGTCAAAGTTCTTGCATAGTAAATGATAACCACTTCATTCCCATCTGGTTATGTGTACCAGAGATTGAGTCCAATGCCATAGACTGGAATATCACAAATGATAATCAACAGTGCTTGGTTGTCATAGCAGATAAGCAGAATTAGATGTCAATCACTTTGTCACATTTTTGAAATGAACTTGTGCTGGAAAGTCCAATTTCCATGGAACTGTCTTGTCAAAGAAGCAGAGAAGAAGTTTGATTATCATTGCTTTTCATGGCAGGGATGTTTAGCAGAACTTCTAAGGAATACGTAGACACCTTGTTTGTGCTTTGGCTGAGATAAATTAAAATTTGCCTTCGTTTTGTGCTGTGAAATATATATGTATCTATTTAGCCCCTTTTTATAACTGCAGTACCTAAGAAGGTGACAATCTCTTAGTCCCTCCTCTGCTTTCACTATTGGTGGGGACCTCCATGAGCTGCAGAGGGATAAGCTGTGTAACCATGTTCTTCTCCATGGGCCGCATGCATCTGGAGCACATCCTCCCGCTGCTTCTTCACTGATCTGGACTGTTTCACATTGTCCTCACTCCTCTCCCTCACAGCTCCAGTGCAGTGTTTTTTACACTTTCTTAAATATGTTATCACAGAGGTGCCACCAGCATCACTGATGAGCTCGGCTTTGGCTAGTGGCAGATCCATTTTGGAACTGGCTGGAATTGACTGTCTGACACGGGAGCAGCCCCTAGTTTCTTCTCACAGAAGCCACCTCTACATACCCTCCATTAAAAAAAAAATAAAATTGCCAGATAAATCCAGTACACAGATTTAACTGCTTTTGTGAAACTTGTTTAGCAATGGTGACAAGTTTTCTTACATAATCTTCTGCTCCTGGATGCAGCTCAATGATTTCCTCTTTGATGAAACTTCAGCAGATGATTGCCATTCTTGTGACCAGAAATTGCAGTTGTGGCTGTGTAACAGAATACCTATTGCTGAAGTTCATCAAGTGAAGATAATCCATGTGCTAACTGACCACATGAACAAGGTAGGACACACACAGGTAGAACCACACACTTTTCTCTGTCTGCTACTAATTAAATAGAGTGAGAGACGGAGAAGATGTGATGTCAATTCTTTCTGCATCAATAAGAAACAACCTCCTATGTGCAATTCATACTGTGAAAAAGAGTGCAGTAACGGAGTGTCCTTGAGCGCATAGAGGATGCACTCTCACAGGACATAAAGCAGAGAATAATGTTCTATCATTAGAGAAGTACAAAAAGATAGTTAAAGGCCAAAAAGCTAGTTAAAGGCATGCACTGCAAAATGGAATGTTTTCCTTCTCTCCTTGCTTCCTACATAAGAAGCAGGAATACTGGCAAGGGAAGGCCCATGATCAAGTCGTAATGACCCATAAACAATGCCTGGTTGCCCCAACTGATGGAAGGGAATTCTGCCCGCCTGGCAGTTGGGGGTTGCAGGGAGGGACATGTCAGTTGGGAATGGAGAAACACTGGTACTATATAAGCTGCCTGTTTGTTATAACAAATGATTCTGGTTGCATCACTGGCCAGCATCCATGCCTTCATATGCTACAAATGGTGCCCATGTTGGGCATTACATGAGAGACTGAAAGACGTCCCGACCGGTAGCGTAGCCCAATCGAACCAGTGATTGCCTTGAGGACTGATTTTACTGCTGGCCCATTACCTTCTGCAGGACAGAGGTGAGCAATCAGGAACTATGGGAAAGACACTGCCAAAAAAGGAGAAGGGAAACACACTGTCAAAAGAGCAGCAAATGAATCTAGAAGTACTACAGTATATTTTTAAAACTCTGAATCGATTTGTAGCTACCCTGTCTTTACTATTTTTCTTTGACTGGGTATGAAAAAATGCCTTGGGCTTTCCTAAGAGCGACACCTTTGACTGGGATGTTTGGGACAAGATAGGAACCAAACTTTGGAATGCGGCCACAGGAACAGATACAGCAGGCACTGAACATTTACCAGTGTGGCATCAAATGTCAGAAGCCTTAGAAACATTAGAAAAGAGGCAAAAACTGATCCTTCTGGACACCCAGAGTGCTCTTCTGCTCTACTACTGCCACCTCGTTACGCTGCGCCGCAAAGATCAAAGCCTGGAGTGGACCATCCTTTTGACCCTGGTCCTGTGAACCTTGAAAAGGAGCCGAACCTGTACCCCCCTGATGATGAGCCAACTTCATTGGCTCCCAAATGCAGCAGAGAGACAAGTAGATAACCGAGCAGCTCATGATATTCTTATGAAAATATTAGCCTTTGAAAGTGCTAATGCTGACTGCCATAAAGTGTTGAAAACAATTAAGAATGCTAACCCTTCCATCACTATTATGACAAAAGGTGCCAAGATATCAGCACAGAAACTCAAGGAGAGAGTCTCTTAGCTGATGCATTGTCAGCACAGCTCCCTGTGGGAGCTGCTCAAAAGGACAAACTGCCGCACTTGCATGACTTAGTACAAGAACGTCTGGCCCCATTGTAAAAAGACTGCAGACAGTCATCCACCAAATGGCCTAGCTTTCTAAAGAGCAGGCTTGCAGATAGCTGAGGAAAAGGTCCAACATGAAACCACACTGGAAATATCTAGGATGGAAAATTGCAACTCACACCAACAACCGCTGAAGCTGGCAATACAAATACAGACTCAGAATGATCTGCAAAAATTGTTAGGAACCAAGATATAAAATGTGTTGATGGATCACCCCAAGCTGTTGTGCATGCTTTTCAGCTTTTTTTCTGATTTAAATCTCAGTGTCATAACTGATTCTTTATATGTTACAGGAATTGTTCAGCATATAGAAGGCACTTTCCTAAAGGAAGTCAACAACCCAGTGTCATTCGGACAACTTAAAAAATTATGGCATTGTTTCCTATCGTAAATTACCCTATTATATCATGCATATATGGTCACACATCTCTCTTCCAAGACCCCTAGCCGAGGGAAACTATGCTGCTGATAAAGCCACAGTCACCCTCGCCACACCACAATTACTTCAACAAGCACAACTCGCACATAACTTTTTTCACCAAAATGGGAAGGCACTACAAAAGCAATTTCAACTAACCAAAGACCAAGCACTTAACATTATATTGCCATTCCCTGAATGCCAATCTATAGTCCTGTTGCCACAACTGGGAGTTAACCCACGTGTCACCTCACCACTGCAAATTTGGCAAACAGATGTTCCACATTTTGGAACCTGAAGTATGCACATGTCACTGTTGATACTTTTTCTAATTATATCTTTGCCACTGCACATACAGGAGAAAAGAGTTGAGATGTCTGACAACACTGGCTAGCAGCTATCGCTGCTATGGGTATACCAGAAATCATTAAGACAGACAATGGCCCTGTGTATGTATCTAAAATCAACACAACTTTTTTTTACAGGAATGGGGCATTCGCCACATCACTGGAATTTCACACTGCCCTATGGGGCAGGCAATTGTTGAGCATGACTATCAAATGCTAAAGAAATTGCTAATTAAACAAAAAAGGGGGAGTCTGGAAGATCCACCACAGGAACGACTATGGAAAGTCACTTTTTATTTAAATTTTCTAAACGGAGGCAACACTTATGTAACATGAGTGAATCAACACTTGGAGCTTCCCCAATGTTCAAAACACAGCCCATTGTCCATATTTGTGATATGGCCATTGGATAATGGGAATGTCCTGTGCCATTGATGACTTGTGTGCTTGTGTTTCCAGAGAAAATGGTCCCAAGTGGATCCCAGCATGATACATTTGACCACATCTAGAAGCGAAGAACCTAATCATCACAGAATCACAGAATCTTCTAGGTTGGAAGGAACCTCAAAGATCATCTTGTCCAACCATCAACCCAATTGACAAAAATAGACACCCACACAACAAAAAATGAGG
>BJBW01006212.1:0-21426 GCA_004320125.1 Scolopax mira
ATTTCAGAAAGTTGAATATTAAGTTATTCCCACACATGTAGGAATGATAGCCAGTGCACGAATTGTATCTTATAAAGTGGTTTAGCCTGTCACACTAGCATCTTGCTTGCTAACCCATCTCCCATGGGAGGCCAGGTCTTTAGAAAATAGTTTCGAGCCAAGTGGTTCATGTAAATGAACAGGAAGGAAAGCAAGTAAGGTGCTTGAAATGTGCACTTCAAATTGCAAAGCCATCCAGTAGTTAGTACTCAAGGTGTTATGTATGGGATGGGAAGAGAGGCATCTTGCAATTTATGGGGTTTTTTTCTTATATGCAGATCGCATGTCTGTAATAATAAATAAAGTAATGCTTGTTTGCATGCCTTGTCTTCATGAAATCATCTGATGGCACAGCTGCTTGGTGCTGCACAGGTAATGTGGGATACACTGGCAAATCCTTGACTGCTGTCACCCTGTGCCACCCGCTGCTCCTGGGCTGGAGGTGAGCACCGAGTGAAGCTGGGACTGGAAGGGGTGCGTGTGTGGTTAACCCCACACCGAGGGGAATGTGCTGGCTGAGCTGGAAGAAGCTGAAGCATATTATGAGTTGGATTTGCAGCTGGGTGTTTGTGCCTCACTACGTGAGTTAGGATGTTTTGTTGGTTTTGTTAAACTGGCTGTAGTGGCCTCTTGTTTACCCTTCTCGTCCTCTGTTGCCTGCCTTCAGCCACAAGAGGCTCTTGAACCCAGTAAAGCCACAGAGTGGTTACCATCTGAGAGTGCTGCAACCTCTTAGCTAGGACTAAAGCTGTATGGGGAAATTCAAAATCAGAGAATGGTTTGGGCTGGAAGGGACCTTAAAGATCCTCGAGTTCCAACCCCCCTGCCAAGGTCCCTCCCACTAGAGGGACCAGGTCTCTCAAAGCCTTATCCAGCTTGGCCTTGAACACTTCCAGGGATGAGGCATCTACAACTTATCTCCCTGACACCCTCCTAGTGAAAAAATTCTTCGTAATATCTGATCTAAATATCCCCTCTTTCAGTTTAAAACTGTTACCCCTCATCCTTTTACTACACTCCCTGATAAAAGGTCCCTCCCCATCTTTCTTGTAGGCCCCCTTTAGGTACTGGAAGACTTGGAAGGCTGCTATAAAGTCTCCCCAGCCTTCTCTTCTCCAGGCTGAACAATCCCAACTCTCTCAGCCTGTTTTCATAGGAGTTGTGCTCCAGCCCTCTGATCATCTTCATGGCCCTCCTCTGGGCCCACTCCAATAGGTCCTTGTCTTTCTTGTGCTTTCAAGGAAGCAGAGAGGAGACCTTTGGTTAGTTCAGGAAGGTCAGCTGTTGTTGGTTCTTCTGCATGGAAACAGTTTGGGAGAAACTGGTAAAGACTGAAGGTGATAAATGGCCATTTTGGCAGGTAGTGCATCTTGAATCCAGGCTATCTTGTACCCTGGACACACAGTGCCATTTTATTGGGATATATCAGCCAATCATACAGATAATTCCTCTGCTGATACAGGGATAAATCCAAATGAAACCTCTATGCCTGTAACTTATTTGACTTAAAGAAGATTCCAGGAGTGATGAACAGGCAAAAAGCATCACCTTATCTGCAGAGCTGAGTCAATGTTGGGGAATAGTGGGCAGGATGGAACCTGTCCCTGTGCAGAGGAAGGAAACCAGTGATGGCTGTGTGAGGTGGCACATCAGCTTGTTCAGAAGGGCTTTAAGCACAAGCAATGGCACCTACCGTCATGTTAGACTGAGGGGAAAAAGGGAAAGAAGAGAGCATACATTTTATTTTTAAAGATATGAAGCAAAGAATATGAATATCAGGGGCAAGAGAACTGTGCAAAGCCTGTGTTTTTCCCTTTGTCTTCTATTTAGATGTTAAGATTCTTAAATATTAAGTCCATGTTCATAGTGCATACATTTTCAAGTTGGCTTCAAAAGAGAAGGACTTTTGTGACGAGGCTAAAACAACTTGCAGTGGCAGAAAGCTCAAAATAATGCAAAAAAATCTGTGATGTGAAAGTTGAAATACTTTCCATTAGACGTTGACCTCCTGCAAGGGAGTGACAGGGAAATTAATTCTTCAGGGTATTGGCATTGTCAAAATGTTCCATGTCACCGTTGGAGAGAAGATTCCTTAAGGGGAAAGCTTGTGGCATGTGCATGCAATTGTTGGGACAACGCAGACCTTCAGACCTTTAAATCTGAGTGCTGCAAAGAACAGGGGTTTTTAAGACCTTATTGTGACAATTAGATCTAATTTTCTCCCCCCCCCCCCTTTTTTTTTTTACCCAGTGCCCATGTAGGACAAGTCAGTAGCAACATTCCTGCTACAGGAGAGTAAGTATCTCTTTTACAATTTTGTAGCTACCTTTTTTTGTATATTGGAGCTTTTTGAAGAAGCTGGTTGTTCTTTGATTTCTCTTTGAGGTTTATTCTTGCATAAACAAAAAGAGGACAGTGTTTCCCAAGCTAAAGCATCTGCAATGATAATAAATCATTTCCTTCTGAAAAATTCCCAGGCCCTCGGTTCTTTCCTCGTGCTGTGCCTGCAAGGTTTTGGCTAGGCAGAACTTGCGTATTTAGAGGAACCATTCACACTGCATCATCCCCTTGCTCTTGTTTGTGCCCTGCTACACCTCAGCAGAGGATGGGGCTTGACCCCACCACCATAACTGGGAGCAGCAGAGCTAATGAGTTGGCTCCTTTGCTGGAGCTGGAAATTCCCAATGGCTGATGGGTTTGTAGAATCGATTCATATCAATACATGAAACACAGACATACTTGCCAAGTTAAACCATGTGGGTTTTTGTACTTGCTAAGATCTTTTGACATTTTCAGGAACTGCAGTCTCAGCAGACTCACAACTATAGCAACTTAGCAACAACTTTTGTAAATTCTCTGGAGAAGTCAGCCCAGCCAGAAGTTCCCATACTCATAACTACTCATTTGAAAATTAATCAGCAAATCTTGCAAATATATTTTTTTTATTATTATGATGGAAAAAGTACAAGAATTATGTATTGACTTTGGAAAGGTGTGTTTGAAAAATTTATTCTTCAGCAGACTATTTAAAGCATTGTAAGAACCCAGGGTGGATCTATTTCCAAATGATCTTTGTGGGGGAAAAAATTTAGATTTTGCCCATTCAAAACTTCCTCTGATTAAGGAAGGAAATATTACTAGAAAATATCAGTACCAAAATGAAGGAGATTTGCTTGTATTGAAAGTTCGAGTCGTCTCACATCTTTAACTGATGCAACTGTGGAGATTCCCTTGCTGTGGCTTGTGTGGATGCCCTCTTGCTGCCAGTGAGCATGATGGTGATCTCACACCAATGTAAGTCAAGGGGTGGCTGTGGGTGGATTCATGACACAAAAACAGTGCAAAACCAGCACGAAATCAGAACAAAGTCTGTGCTTGATCACCAAATTAAGCACTTGAGGAGTTTGTAGTCAGGTACTGTTTGCATGTTCTCATCCTCCTGTGAGACAGCAGTGAATCACCTTCTTGCAGATGATCCATTGCCTTATTGAGCTCGGTTTGCACAAGAGACTTGACCAGTGTCAGCATGGCTGGGTATCAAATACAGTTTTGTCACGGCAAGGACTATTAAAGTGGAGGGTAAAAGTTAGGCACCAATGTCTATAGTTGCAGTAAGTAAAATTTGCTGGTTTACTGAAGGTTCAAGCATCCCTAGAAATAAAAAAGTACAAATTGAATTGGGAAGACTCAGATCTTCTGAGGGACCTGAACATCAGGGTATCAGAAGATTTTGGCTTAGCTCTTTGCATATGTCACATCCCTCAGACATTTTATACTGCCTTGCCATCGTAATAAAAGATAAACCTCGATACCCTTGCTTTATTTATTGTTGCAGAGAGGGCGCTCCACAAAGTCTTTGAGCTCAATTGACCTTATTTTTCGGCTTGACAGGTATGTAGAGAAGACAATCCGCTCAGCCGTGGAGCAGCATCTCTTTGATGTTCATGGCTCAGGCGGCCAGAGTTCAGAGGACTCTGAATCGGGAACATCTTCAGCCTCTTCTAATGTGTCTGCCAGGCAGAGGAGGCGACACCACAAAGAGCAGGAGGAAGCCCGGAGAAACAGAGACATGTATGAGCCTGATTTCTTTGTTTTGGAAAGTATATTTGATTAAGTGTACCCTGGTCATGTCTTCTTATCAAGGCAATGCTTAGTTCTGTGACAAAACGCCCTGAGTGTAAGGTGCAGAGCAGACTGCAGTGCCTGCACAGAGCTCCATTGCATCAGTTACAGCTGGGAAATGCAGAGTTTAGTAGAAGTGGGGTAAAGCATGATAAGAATAATTTTTTTATTTTTTTTTACAAAGTATGGTAGAGTTCTTAATTACAGTATTTGTTGGTTTAGTGGAAATCCCCAGGCAGTTTGGCCCTATTGTCTGTAACTTTCTTTAGATGAAAATACTGGGTTTAGATGCTTTTCAGAATTCAGAATGTCTTAAAAAACGACATCAAGTTCTCCTCTTGTATGTGGATGCACAGCTTATGTTTGGGTTTATTGACTAGCTCGGTGAGTTTGATCTTCCTTAACTGGAATTTAAGAATTTTTATTCACCCTATTACACAAAGTTTAAACATGATTTAGTGGTGGATTTCATTAAATGTCTGTCAAAAAGTAAAAATAATACCTGTTTTTCCTTTCATGCTCCTCTATTTGTGGCATATGTTGTGTGGTACAAATATATTACCACCACAGCCTTAACACTTGCCCAAGGCACAGCTATCTTTAAGAAAATGTAACTATAGACTTTTTAAGTCCACTATCAGTGCTTACACGTACGGCTAGTTTTAACACAGCACTAGTTTTTGTAAAGAATGTGTATACTTAACTTGGATTGCTAGGATTTCAAGTTAGATTCTGAAAGAGATGTCTAATCTCTTGTTTTTTCCTGGGTGCTGAATTCCCCAAATCCTTTTCAATCTGCAGCTTCCTATACGAAACTGCTCTCGTACAGGTGCAAAATCACCACTACCTTGTGTTAATATTGCAGTCGTGCTATTTCCCAAAATGTGTCAATGCTACCATTATAAAAAAAATCCATAGTTACAAAGTAAAAAGCCATTTCTATAGTGACTGAAAGTATGCTGTGAAAATGGACTGGGAAATTAGCACTTGTAAGTCACCAAAGCATCTGGCAGCAGCTCTGAAGTCGTTTTTCTTGTTTAGTAGCCCCGCTGACAGGTGGCTCAGGTAAGTAGGTCAGAGACTGGCCAGTGTACGTGTTTGGAAGCATATAGTACTGCAGGGTTGGGTTTTTTTTCAACATTTCAACAGAGCTGTCTTTAGACGAGGTAGACGTACTTGTTCAAGTTCAATCCGTGGAACTGGAGCCAAGGATTTAAAGCACATCGGAAGTTTTGAATGCTGGCGAGGATTCAAATTGTTTTCCCTTGTTCCCTTAGGTCAGGTTGCTGGAAGTCCTCTGGGTGAATTATCAAAATCGGGAATTCCTTTCAAAACTTCTCTTTGGAGTTGTTTTGATTGTCGGTGACTTCATCCCCTTGCCTTGTGATGGATCACAAGAGGATTTGTAATATCACAAGATGGGACTTGGAAGAGCTTTTATCACAAAAATGGCCAGGCCTCGCAGCCTGCATGACCCACTGCAGGCCCATATACCCAATGGGTCTGCTCGGGCTTTTGTAGAAACTTCCACAAAGGCAAATGTGTTATCTTAGAAGCTTAGTCATAGATTAATAGTGCCTCCTCTTTGTAGCTCTCTTCCACCAACAAAACCTAGAGATTTGTGATGTGGAAAATCAGTGAAACTTTCTGGGTTTTTTGTTTAACCTGAACACTTTGTCCCGTTGGCACTGTCTGGATACCAGAGAGTAGTTGGTTTCTTGTCACACTAGTGCAAGTCCAGTAAATTCCTCCTGCTGTTCGTGAAAGCAGGTTTGGAGTCACACAGGACTGTGTAAGGCAGCCACACTTAGGACAGTTTGCAGACATCCCAATTTCCATGTCAGGTGTAAGCAGCCTGCCTTTCGCCTCCGGCAGGGTGGTATGGTGAAGAATGAGACCTTTTGTGTTTTTCCTGTTCCCATAATGTCGTGGTGTGTTCTGTACGTGCGTCGTCATCATTGCACAAAGTAGAGGGAAGGCAACTAAACAGGTTGTGAAGGGAAAACTGCCCACTGAAGGATCCAGCAGGCTAATTGTGCAGGGCACACACCAGGCTCCTGGAAAACATGCACAAACCTTGATAGCCCAGAGGGTCCAAGCTAGTGCATCATGTTGGTGGCTTAAAGCTAGTTGTCCCAACGTAGCACAACGGTCCTCTGTCCTAGCAGTTGTGTTGCCATTGCAGAGATGCATTCCCTTTTCTGTTCTGTGTAGTTCCCAAATAGGAATCGGGCATTTGGGTAAAGCACCAGAGTCCTGCTCTTGCATTTGAGAATATGACTAAGAGGGCTGATTATGCAGTGTCATGCACCGAAGGAGATCCTTGGACCGCAGCTCTGAATCACTTTTCTAAATTAAAACCATGTGTCTCAAAGGAAAATATGCTGCATATTCTCTATAAAAATACCACAGCCAGCCAGGAGCTAGGCCAGCTCGCATGTGAACTCCATGGGATTCTCTGCATTGGCTTTGGTGGGAAGTGAATCAAGTCTCAAACGTTGATCCTCACAGCTTTCTCACCTGGCTTTGACTCTGGCATTGCAGAGTGTGTGGTGTTTGCTGCAGTAGGAAGAACCAGAGCTACTGGTTTTGTTGGGCGTAGAAAATGTTGCCGGAACGGCGCCAGTCAGCAGGATGCATTTCTCCAGTGCTACCATAAACGTAGCGGGAGAGTGTTTTAACACAACCTCTTGTTGCAATGTCCCTTTTCTTTTTAGGGAAGTCGTCAATAAAGAAAACATTCCCTCTGGATTCAGCAATCTTGAAGACTGTATTCTAGCTGCTCAAGAAGTAGAAAAATTACAAGACAACAGCTCCGGATATCTTAGTGAAAGGAATAAACCAAAACGGCAGAAATCCAGCACCAAGCTTTCAGAGCTTAATGACAACCAGGACAGTCCTGTGGTAAGCTGGCACGCTGTACTATTTGATGCCTAGTACTAGGGTGGGAAAAAGTATTATATTTTTTTTTTCAGTGCACATCTGGTTCCCTTGGGCAGCCATTTTTGCCTACAGTACAAGCATAATTAGCTACTTTGGACCATGGGGAACACTGGATCCCACACTTCATGGTGAGGCAACTGAGAAGCCATATTTCTGCTATTACCTTTTTTACTCCATCAACAGTAGTTTTCTCTTTCCACAACTTTTTGCTTTTTTCATCTGAATTCAATGAAGCATTTAGGAAAGAGAAAAAAGTAATTTTTTCCCCCCAGTTTTTCAAAAGTCTTGCAAGAAGGTTGGAACCTCAGATGTAGGTTCACATGTTAAGATCAAGTTTATTTTTATATTCCTGCTAAGTTCTGAAAACATAGGTTGCAAATGATTTCTTGATAATGAGATGATAAAGGTGTTTTATGCCTTTTCTCTAATGTCTGTGTGTTACTGTGGTGTTTGCAATTTGCAAAACATTTTGGAGTGTGTTGGTCTAAAAGATGTTCCCTGTAGCTTTGACTGAGGAGGTAAATGAAACCAATATAATGTCCTAAAAGTCTGGAATACTGTAGAATTTTACCAGTATATTCTTGTGTGACTTTCACAGTAGAAGACAGCTTGCCATCTGTTACAAGCTGTAGAATAAAACTGGTACCTCCTCCTTCCCTCTCAACGAGACCAGACACTGATTATATTGTCAGCAGTTGAGAAACTGTGCTGTGCTTCGATGCAGGGTCTGCTCATAGTGGCAGGAGTCTATGCATCCCAGCGCCTGCCACCAGACATGGATTACCCAGTTACTAGTGACAATAAAAGCTGCGTGGAAAAGACTGTCCTTCCAAGCTATAGGGCATTCCCTTCAGTTGTACTAGATTCATTTTTAGAGCCTGCTGTGAGTGAGTTCCTTCTTAATGTGTTGGGCGTCCTTTTGTTTAGGTCACAAAATTGCAATGATCTAATGCCTTTACCCTGTGCATAGATTATAGGGAGAGGCAGATTTGGATTCTCTTTGTGATAAAAAGAAGGCAAGATGCCAAAAACTATAGGCTATGATTCAGTTTAGTGCTCAATGTTAGTAGCCTACTCATGTGATACTTCATCCAAAATCCCAGTGAGATAGAGACACTCTCACTTTGCATCTTTGCTTCCTGCAATGGACTTTAAGATAGGCAAAGATCAAGTGGTTACATTTTTTTCTGCACCTTTTCTCTGTAGCTGTGGAGTGTAAAGCAGTTTAAATGCACATGAGAATTTGACTCAGGATTTGGGAAACAGAAGACAGACATCCACTTTCACTGTGGACCTGAAAAACATTCATGAAATCTTAAAATGTGCCCAAAAGAAATGTCCTCAAACTTACCTGTGTCCATTGGACTTTGTCCTGCCCCTCATTCTTGGATCTCTTAAGGAGCAAAGGCTGAAAGGAACATAAAATGGACTTACCTTGCACATAAAGTACTTTGTCCAAGATAACCATCAGCGTGGTTCTTGCTTTGCTAGAAGAAGTGTCGCAGTGGGATTGCCAGCTGGGAGCAACGTTATGAAACAGCTTGCAGAGAGCACAGTGCTAACTCTTTTTGAAGAGCAAAGGCTGCTTTTTAAGTTTTCATGAGTGCACTTATTTCATACGTGCATTTCAGAGACTGCCAGCAGGATGTGCGGTGGTTTAACTTTCTTTTAGCTAATCTTTACAGTTCAAATAATAACCTAAGTTAGACTACCTGCTTGGAGTATCAAAGGACATAACCTTCACCTTAGCATTTGCTAATAGGGCTTCATCATGTAAACAAGTTTGTGATGTTGTATCTTCTTACCCACCTTTTCCTGGGCCTGCCTTCTTTTCAAAGCCTAAAAGAGTATGTAGGACAGTGCGTGGAAGCTTTCCTCTTAGCTGTCTAATTGCATTTGACTCAAAAGTGTAAGTCAGCAGTGGAAAAGCTGTCAGTTTTGCTTACTCTCCCGAGCAAACCAACCACGAAGTGCTGAAAGCTTGTAACTGCATTTCAGAGACATGGGAGCCAGGTACCAGTGGGACTTGGAAGAATATTAAGCAAAGCTGCAGTGACTGGGCTGTGGCACCTTATGGGGCTGGAGGTGTATGTAGCAAGGTGAGGGAGGGCTGTGATTGCCCCAAGAAGTCTGTGCATAAGTTCCCAGGGACGGTGCAGGAACACTTCACTCTACTGGCTGATTTCTTCCTATTTAGGAGGAATTTGCCCTCAAAACAGGTTAAAAAACCTCCTGGACATGTGCCCAAAGTGGCAGCATAGCTCGTCTTCACAATACTTTCTCAAGCTCTTAGAGGACAACAGCATTAATATTCCTAATGGTAGCCAAGACAAATTTCAGAACAAGCTGTCATAACCATTTCAGTTTCTTGCCCTGCATTCATATCAGCCCAACTTAACATTACCTCTGCATGTAGAGCAGTCCCTTTGCAATCTTCTGCTATTTTAAGAAAAAACTAGGAAAGGTTTTGGCTGAGAAGGGGAGTATTTTCTAAGATAAGCATCAGGAGTCCTGTTGGGAAGATGCTGTGGACTTTGGTACCTGCTTTTACAGGACTTGCACACACCACAGAATTGCTCTCAAGCTCAGCCCGTCTTGTCAGTCTGTAAAACAGGAACTGGAGGTGTATCATGTAGCGTTATTCTGTTAGGCATTTTGAGGTCATCTGATGAAAGAGATGAAGCAGTGAGCAGCCTGGGGTTTTTTATAGGTTATGGGCAATAAAATATGGTCTTTGTTTTATTATAATCATGCAGCAGGCAGTAGTGTGATTGTTGTCTTGTTTCTAGAAGTCCTATTGGATGTTTCTATATTTGATCTGTTTAATGGCCTGCAGCTTGAATTTTTTTTCTCTTCTGTATCTTACTGCTTTAACATTTACTGTATTACAGAGTATGGAAAGCTTTAGCTCATCCAGGCCTATAGACAGAACAGGACCTGATGACATGGAAATTTTATCTGAAGAAAGGTGATATTTTATTTTTTTTTTAATATATTTGTGTTTTATCTTCCTTGTGGTTGCAGTACAGCCTAAGAGGCCTTCCACCACAGACTGTGAGGGTAACATTTAGTTATGCTGCAGAACAGCATTACCCACCACGTTCCCTTCAAAGTAGAACTGTATGGAGGCCCTGCATATGTTGTGTGGGCTCTGCCCAGCACCATACACCACAAAGGCTCTTCTCCCAATCTGTTAGGAATGACACTGAGGATGCTGGTGGTGCAGACTCAGAAAGAAGTCAGCTGTGAAGCATCTGAACCAGCATGCTCCACGCAGGGGACTGCAGAGCCTGTCTCAGCTGGCCTCTGGGCTGGGAATCCAGCCCTTTTCTTTGTGCTTTGCTCTTCTGCAAGAGCTGTAGAGCCCTTCTCTGCTCACCTGAGGTGACGATTTCTCTCCACGGTTGTGTTTGGCGGGAGAGTTGTATCGGTTTGGATTAAGGGCTCTGCAATTGAATGACATTATATTTTTCACCAATCACTCCTGAGGGGAAGCAAAATACATAGTTTAGCAGCTGCAGCCCCGAGTGTCCCTTCATTTACTGAATGTATTAGCAAGTGTGTGCAGAAATCCTGCTTATTTTTATTACAAGACAAGTCTGAGTTTGTATTTGTAATATGTTGGTTTGTTTTTGTTTTTGTTTCTTTTTATAGCAAAGAAAGTGAAAACGATGAGGTTTTTTTCAGGCCCTCTCAGGTTGGTATTTTTTTGGTTTTGTGTTTCAGCTGTGTGGGCTCTAAATGGGCTTTTTATTGCGTAGAAACAAAGTAGCTAAGCATATGGTTCTGTGAAATTTTGTTTCTTGCAGAGAAATGGAGAATTTTCTTGCAGGAAATACTTTTCCTTCCCTCTGCTTTTTATTTGCATAATTCAGGGAGCCTCTCAACCACTAAGGACTCTGAAAGCATCTGCTTCAGTCCCCTCGATCCTTCCTTGCTCAAAAGGGAAGCGTCACTGAAGTAAGCACTTTGGTTTAAGTGATGCCATGTTCCCTTATTAATCATAGTGAGCAGGGTGTGTGACTGGTTATCTCCCAGGGGAGTAAGATTAGCTTGTCTCATGATTTCTGCAAAATCATTTTGGTGTTTTATTTATGATTTCCCAATGCAGCCTGTTTCCTTTGAACATAGGTATCTGCGATCATTTGTCTTTAAAAATTGGATCATCTCCTGCTTCTCTCTAAGTGCTGGTGATTGGGGTGGATGTCAGGAGGGGATATGTGACATTGATGGCAACACCTTTTTCCCTGACTTCCCATTTCTGCTCAACACCCACCTTCTGCATTCACTTTATGGTGAGGTGAATCCAGCTGTTGAGCAAAGCAAGGATTGGGGTTGGGCTAGGTGAACACCTTTGTGGTCACCGGTTCTTTTGGGTTTGCCTGAAACACCTATAGACAGCCGAGCATTTTAAGTACTAGGGAGAGTTCTCTGAGGGACCTTTCCCTCAGCTGTGCACCCATTTTAGAGGAGCATAGGAATACAGCTGTGGACAGTGTCTGGTTTCTCTGGCCATCTAGAATGATCTGAGGGCTGACAGCATTTTTAAACTAGACTTCTCTTGTGTTTTGGGGTTTTTTTTATATAAAAGACACATACGCATTTATAATCTTTGAAAGAATTTCTTTCTGGTAGCTATTATTTCCATCTAGCAGGAAAGGTAGAAGAGATATTTGCTAACAGCTGGGCTCTGACTGGCTGTGTTGTAGCTGGGGAAGTCCACAGGACACTGAATCATGTAACCTCTGCAAGGAGTGCTTGGTGCTGCCTTTGATCGCTGCTCTGACAGGGCTTAGGTGGATCTCCTGCTTTGTTCCCAGAGGGTCAGTAATCCCCAGTGGTTCTGCACTTGCTCATGAGCTGTTGTGTTTTCTGGAGTGTAAATTTTGCAACACCTTGTTCCTCACGTACCTGCTTGCGTGTGGAGAAGGTGCTGTAATTTCTGTGCCACACAATACTCCCATTAAGCTTCTAAATTAGGCTGGGTAAGGTACATTTGAATATGAAATCATAATCTTAAAATAAACTTCTCCTTAGGAAGAGTTTTAAAATTTAGAATTTTAACTGCAGGAGAAGACATAGCCTTAACCCAGAGATTGTATTGTATAGGAATTACAAGGTCAAGAAAATGTTACATTCCTGCAGGGTAGTTTTACATTCCTTGTCCCTTATAAGCCTTTTGCTTAGGGGAGCTTAAAGACATAACTTTCCTAACAAACAACTCATTCAGGATGAGGAAAGGACATGCAAAATTGATTTGAATCCACACGTAATCAAACAGGATACAACTTCCTGATCACAATTCAAAGATCTTTCTGTTGCCATTTATTGCTAGCTGCTTGAGCCACTCTTTGTGCTGAATCTCCTTTGGAGCTGGGAGAACAAAAGCAGCTGAGTTATTCCCAGGTTACTTAGGTCTGTAGTTACTGGTACCTGTGAAGCATGGCTGCAGAAGCAACTTCTGAAAAGCAGAACTCAAGTGCCTAGTTTGAAGATTTTTTTTTTTTTGGTGGTCATTTATGTAATATCCACAGTGTAAACTGTGACTGACAATTGCTACTGGGATCATCAGCTTGCTGCATCTTTGGTATGTAAGAAATTATGCATATCCATACCTTAAAGCACAGTAGTTCTCCCTTACTTGATTTATGTCCCGGAGGTTGGCAACTGGTGGCATCGGGAAATCAAATAGGAAAATAAGCATTGGGAATACTGAATTATCTACCACTCCATGGGCTTGGAGCGTTAGTGCAAAGAAGGTTAAATATCTGCTTCCTTGAGTCTCCTGGGTTTGTACCACCATTGTTCTTCGGAATGTCTAATGATTTATTCATTGTATTAGAGGCTACATCAGTGAGCAAGTGGCTGCAGGCACAGCACAGGCCTGTTTTTAAACAGTCTCTAAATATTTCCAACAGCTGAAGTGACTTCAGAAGGAAGACATTAGTGTGATCTTTCTAATATATCTGTAATGAAAATGTTTACCCATCTGGGAAGTGCTCTTATTTCTGCTACATATATCTTTTAAGATATCTTAATAAATTAAGAGACCATATTCTCTTCATAGAAAGACATTTAACTCTGGAATTAGTGTCAGTAGTGGTGGTGAGATGGTATTTGCAGGTTTCTCTCCTTGAAATTGCTAAAATCTAGATAAGTTCCTCTCTTTACACTTCTTGATCTTATTAAAAAAAGCACGGCTTTGAAACTTATTGCTCTATTTCTTTCAGCTTTAAAACACTCTGCTGGCAATTTAAATGTAGATTATGAACTGGTACAATTTGTTCTTTAGTAAGTGTAAAAGACTGCCTGTTTCTGGCTGCTGACCAGTCTTTCTGTTTGTAATGTACACTGACTATTTAGATCCTGGCAAGAAATTTGTTACTGGACCATAAGAAAATATTTAAGTCCTCCCAACCTGGAAGCAGCTTAAAAGATATTGAATGGTGAATTAGCATTTTTCCATGTACAGCTCTCACAATAAACACGTTTGTAATCAGATTTAGTGTCAAGCTGTACGAGTTATTAGTGCTTGGCAAACTGTCATCTAGTGTTTCCTTTTGTTATAATGTTTCAAAAAGGCGATTTATTGAAATGAAAAGGAAATACAAACCTTAAACAAACACAATGCAGAACACTCTTTACAAGTACCAGGGTGTTCATCACACAGGTTTTTAGAGCCATAGGACAGCCCAAGTTGGAAATGATCTCCAAAGATCACCTGGTTCAGCCTTTCATGAGAAAGGAAGCCTGGGTGAGATTATGTGTCACCCTGTACAATTACAGGGATTGAATCCAAATAAAAACATTTATTCATATGATTTGTCTACTGGGAAGGCTTTTTCCCTCTCTACATGAAGCTTACTTGTCTTTCTGTGCTTGAAGGGGAAAAAAAATAAGAAAACAAACACATCATTAACTTCATGCAGATGAAAAAAATTAAATGTGTCTTAGTGGCATGTACTAAGGATATTGATTTAGTACAATTTGGCCATGCTTCTGGATGCACAAGTAAAATATGTCCAAACTACCCGTTATTTTCTTACAGCCCATTTACTTCACACATCAACGTATGCAGATTGCTTAACTAGATTATCACCATACCTGCTGGGGAGAGAGAGCAGGGGGGATCTGTGTGTTGACTACCTTCTGGGCTGTATTTGAGAGACTTATGCCTCAGCTGTTCTTAGTGAAATCAAATAGTTTACGTAGTAATGTAATGCTGTCTGTTTGGGTAACTCTGTGTTTGTTGGCGGGTTTATAGATATCACACTATATGTTTATATACATGCTTTACACTTCCTTTTCCCTACTGTGCCCTCTGTGAGGCATTACAGCTAATTTATTTTAGAATGACAGAACTGCTCGTGTCATCAGGAAGCACACTGTGTGTCTGGATTGTGGGAATGGCAGTGATTTCTGCATAAATGCACACGACGTGTGGTATGTGCAGGGCTCAATAGTGGTGAGACAAACAGCAGTTGCTTCTAGGTAGTGCTAAATGATGAATCATTTACTTGACAGCATTCTGCCTTCCCCCCCCCCCCCCCCCCCAAGTCATTGGATGCTTGTGTGAATTTTTTGGCTTTTCCCCAGAGTCCACACTGCTTCCAGCCGAGATGCCAAACCCCACTGCCGTTTGGATTTGCGCAACGCTGCTTTAATACCCAGAGCTCCTCCATAAATAGTTCTGCTCTCCCCACGCCCAGCTAGAAAACAACCACAGGAAATGGGGGAATGTGCAGCCAGCACAGCTTAGCTGGCACTAATTGATCTGAGCCAGCACAGCCTGCATGAGAGCATTCGTGTACGGAGCCTGCACTGCCTGCTCTCCACGGCTGCCACCCCAGGAGCTCCGGTGCCTGGTTTTTAGGAGACACCATATTGCTACAGCCCTACAACAGCAGCAGCGTTTTCCTTGATGCTCCGAGGAGTTGCACTCCTCTAGGAAGCGTTGGCAGCCGCCCCCTCTCTCTCCCTTGCTCCCTGCCTTCCTCCCTCCCTTTTCATCCCAATCCATCGCTGGAAGCTTTTTCAGCTACATGCAGTTGTCAGGGCGGGCAGCCTCAGGAACTTGCAGTGGCTTTCTAAAGAAGGAAAAATACAAGGAAGGCTGATGGACAGATGTTTTTACCGGTGGGAGTGAGCAATTAGTACGTAGGGATCACCAAGCAGGGGATTTGACTTTAGAGCTGGAAATGTCAGGTTCCGTTTATTTGGATCTTTTTAGCTAAAGGTGTGAGCTTACTGCTGCTGTGACTGCAGGATTTATTTTTTTTTTTCCTCCTGGCTCCTGAAACATTTTTTTTTCCTTTCTCTCTCATTTCTGTGGCTGTATGGAAATATAGCTGACTTCAAGTATGAAGATTCAAGAGCATCCGAGCATTCCTGAAAACAAGTTGCAAAGAAATCAGGATGCTGATGAACAGGAAAACAGCTTTGTGTCAGAAGTGCCTCGGCTGGATTTGACAGCACTGTGTGATGACAACAACTGGGAAGGTAGGATTGATTGTGTGATGGCTGCTGTATGAGTGAAAGGAGAGAGAGGGAAACCTGAGTGGGCTGGGTATATCTTTATGTGATCATGTTCCCTCGCCAAAAACAACAGGAAAGCAATTTTGGCATGAATATAGAACTGAAAGTTCAGGAAAACTGGAAGCAAAACTGGATGGATACCAATTGTAATTGTAACTTATAGGATGAAAATGAATGGGTTTATTCTTGAAGTTACTTTCATGTGCTGTTTAGTACTGTTAAATCCATGAGCGTTTCAGGATCACTTATTTTTTGGTAGCTGGTCACTCGAGTAGTACACTGGACTGCCCAAGTGTTTCAAATAAACTGTGTATTTCACAGTCTAAAAAGAACTTCCTTCCTTCTTTCATTTTTTTTTCCATTTCAATCGTTATTTGGAAATAATGATTTGGATCTGAAAAGCACTGCTGGGAAAAAGGCTGTCTATTTGCTATTCTGTCCTTTGGTGGCTCTCACAGCAGCCTTTTTTTTTTTGTGTGTGCTATGAAAAACATCTGATTCCTGGCTCGAACGGTGCTGTTAAATTGCATGTGGTTTAAATTATTTTAATACTGTTTCTTAGCTCTCCTCTCCGGAGTTGGTTGGCTGTTAGCGCTGACTCACTTGAGAGGGAAATCCGGGGGAACCCTCTGAGTGCCACAAACCTCAGTTTCATTTGAAATTGAGATGAATTGAAGGTTTCCGGCACCTCTGGGATCAAACCCTTTTCCAGTTACTGAGTATGTTTCTGTGTACAAGCAAGAATTCTTCTGTTAGTTTGTGTTTTAGGAGTGAAAGAGGGGCTTTGACATGGACAAAACAAGAAAATGCACCTATGGTATTTTAATAAAGCAAGATAGGGAAAATGTGTAACTAATTTATTGCTCTTAAAAAAGCAATCTCTGAGGAACACTGAGAAGTTCAGTTCTCTGCTCCTGCCTCCACAGCGTACGTGACCCAGTATAGTTTGCCTTTCCCTCTAGGAGGGGAGCAGTTGTGACATTTCAGGCGTGAGTAAAGAGAACCCGCAGCCGTGGCTGTCTTTGATCCCGCCAGGGAACCGGTCACCATGGAGGGGAGAGAATTTCCCCACTTGCTCTATAGGCAGGGATTCCCTGGGTGGGATCACCCTGCGTGCAGCGTGGCTGATCAAAGCCCCATGGAAGGGCTCCCAGGAGGCCTCGGCTGCCTTATTTGTTTGCTGAGATGCTAATTAGCGCTGGCCCACGGGGTCTCGAGCCAGGGTGAGCACGTCTGTGTTCTCAGAGGTGATGTGTGGCTTCAGCCATCATGTGAACCTTTGGAAATAATGACTCTTTTTTTTTTTTTTTTTCTTCCTGGGTTACTAATGAGAGTCATATGAATGCGTGAAGAGGAGTAACAACTCCTTTCTGTCTGCCAGAGGCTTTCCCATCGTATGAAATAAGTTGTGCCTTTTGTACAACTCCCTCTTCATAGGCATGCTCTTATGTTTGGATTTGAGTTTTCCTGCCCTGCAAATATGAAACGGGATTATGAGCACGTGTGACTGTGCTTGAAGAGTGCTTCTCTGGGATTCTTCCTTCCTCCCTTCTGCTCACATGTGTTTCCCAAGAGGAGGAGGTGGGCAGTTGCAAAAAAATCAGCTGTCTGGGGCAATAGAGATGTCATCTATAATACTTGCCTTCCAGAGTCACCATTTTGTTGGCACAGATGAAAGAGTGGCAAAATGGTGCCTTCTGTGTCTCGGCAAGGGAAGACTGAGTCTCTCCGAGCTGTGGGTGTGAAATGGAGCTCACAGCAGCCAGGAAGGGGAAGATGTTAATGTCTGAGGCTGCTTCTGCAGTCTGTCGTTGAGATTGGATTTGCAAGGCAGGGTTGTACCTAACTCATCCACAGCTCTAGCAGCCAGGGCATCCTCCTGTGTCACTCAGACCTTCAGGATCTCTGCCACGGCTCAGTTTGCATCCCCAGTGAAAAAGGAAAGGACTGTGCCTCCAAATGCAGTAATACTGAGTTATTTATTGCTTTGCTTTAAAAAATTTGGTAGGTCCATCTCTCAGAAAATGACCCATTCCTCCAGGACATAGTTGAGTTGACTTTCGGGGGCAGGGTCTTCTCTATCATACTGCAGGAGATACAGAGCATCTAGTGACCAGGGCAATTGCTGGGCTTTTCACAAATGGCTTGTGAGAACAATTACAGGTTGAGGGGTTGTAGCTGTCAGTGCCTCCAGCCATTGAAGAATGGGCACAAAATTATACAAGGCAGCCTTGTCTGTTGGCTGGCTTTTATTTGACACTCGGGCACTCTCCATCATGTTAAGACCAAAATTGCCTTAAAACCCCTCATTGAGGGGCACAGGACTGTGATAACTGCTGCTAGGTGAGTAGTCATTTTAGAAGTCATTTTTAACAGCGTTTTTTTGTTGTTGCTGAGGTTCCCCACATAGTCAAATCTGCAGACACATTCCCTTTGCCCCAAGCTGAGCAGAGAGAGGACAGAGAAGTTTGCCTCCCACTTCCTCCAGCGCACAGGCTCACCATCTGCATCCCCCCTGCCCGCTACGTCCAGGGGCATAAGTGTAGCAGCCCCGGGGCTGCTGGTGTAGTAGGTGGGGTGTGAGCAGGGCCTCAGCCAAATCCAAGTGCCAAGTTACCCTTGGCAACATTTCCTGTGCTCCCAGAGAACCCGTGGGTGCCGGCGGAGAGGGCTCGGGAGCAGGCGATCTCAGAGCCCCTTCCATCACAAAGGTTTTTAGTTGTCGTGGATTAGGCTTTGGATGGAGGGAGGAGGGCAGGGTGTGCTCTCACAGCCCAGCACTTGTGTGCAGATTTCTCACCAAATGCTTCTTCTACTTCAAGCCCAGAACTCGCCATCCTGCCCTCCAGGAAAAATCTGGGAGTGTGTTGCTTTTGGGAAGAGAGGCTGGCCCTGCCAGCAGCTTTCAGCAAATTGATGCTCTGCTGCCTGCATCACCCAGCTACTGGCATTTAAAAAAAAAAAGTTCTGTAGGTGAGATTTCAAGCAGATTTTGCAGGGACTTATGAAACGATCGGCGGATGTTTTTCTGCAAACTTTCAAGCTTAAAAAAAAAAAAAAAAAGGAATAAAAGCAGAAGTTTAAAACACAATTTGAGTTCTCAGTGTCGAGAACTCAAATGTTGCAGCATTGAGAGCCTGAAGGTGAAGCTGATCTACAAATGGTTTCGACGCTGACTTAATTGATACTTTCCCATGAAAATAAAAGGGAGTGTAACGCAAAAATAATCCAGAGTATAACCACGGGGAAGCTGGATTTAGATTTTTTTTTTCACTGTGGACTTGGAAACGTCAGTGTATTTGTGTGTAATGCTTTAGCATAAGAAATCTCAAGGTGATGAAACACGCTGCATTTTTACTGCTATATGTAGAAAAGAATAATTGCATTGTTTACTGATTTTATTTGATAGCACCAGTATTTTTAAATGTGTCTTTTCATTGTTTATTATGACGTTATATTATAAGCAAAATAGAAAGTTGTCTTGCCAGCTGAGAGATGTGACATCTCACTAACTGAAAAGGTGTGGTAGCGCTTTATTTGGGCCATTCTTTTTGATCTATGTAGGAAGAATGCCTCCTGATCTATTCTAAACAAGGACGTTTTCAAACAGTTATTTATAAGATGACTAAAACAGGTTGTTACCGAGCTAGTGAATGTTTTGGGGTTTTAAATTGCTTTATTCACTTCCTTATGAGAGATCTTCGCGGGGTCTTTCAAGTGGGATTTAATACTAGGACCTCAGGTGTTTAATTAGTTCAGGCTTTTTAATCCCTCCAGACCCCCTTCAGTTTACAGCAGCTAAGATTTGGCCTCCTTTGTTTGTCAGATGGGTGTGCGTGAAGCGGCGTGAGCTGCGTGTGTCAGCTGGGTGGCTGCACCTCAGGTGGGATGTGTGTGTGGGCACCCCTCTGCTGGCCCCGCAGCCCCCAGTAGCTCTGTGGCAAATACACAATGTAATGGTAAAAAAAAGTCAGGTTTTGTCAGCGAGATGGCTTGGAGCTCACCAATAATATACCAATATGATGCAATTAATCTTTCTTCCTTCTCGTGTGGTCCAGGTTTACTGCTGTCTCCAGCCCTCTGTGTGGCAGGTTGGCAGAGAGGTTGTATTGCCATAAGCAGAGCAACACCTGGCAGATGGCTGACAGCTTTGTTGAAAGATGAGCTGGTTGTGGGATTTTGAGAGGGAGTGCAGCACTTCTGAAGGACTGCAGGCTCAACACCAGCCTCTTTCTCTTCCGTGCCAACTTAGAAAAGACATACCTAAAAGAAATGCACTGAAAGACTGACTAAGAAGTAGGAAACTTCTTCACCCTTTCTCTGCACTGGTGCAGCCATGATGGTCAAATATTCCCAAATATATATTTTTTTACAAAAGGTTGCCTATATAGAAAAGGGGGAAAAATAGTAAATAGAAAGAATATGGAGATGAGTAGAAAATTGAGCATTTGAAATCTGTTCAAGACAGAAGACAAATAACAGTAACTGCTCTATCAAGTTAACGGCAAAAAAAAAGGTAAAACATTTACATTCTTTCCTGAATGAAAACTGAAGATTTTATTCTTCAGTTAACAGGAGGATGGAAGGGTGACAACAGTAATCCTGATAGCAGATACTACAAACCTGAACCATTATGTGCAGGAATATAGCAGCCTTCAGAAAAGACTCAACACTTGGATAAATGAGTAACAAAAGATGTTATGTATTCTGTTTCAAAGCAATTAATTGATTGTGCACTGTCAGAAAAAACGTCAGCTTACCCTTTGCAGGGCAATTTGTCTATTTGTGCAATCCAGCAATTCCAGTGCTTCCAGCTGAAGCGCCTGGCACCTGGCCAGCATTTGAGAGAAGTCAGTTGGACAACAGCTCTGGTCCACTCTGTGATCTGATGTTGATAGAATCCATCATTCTGCATGCCTAAATGTGTTCCTTAATTAATTGCCATGTTGCTTTCTAAGGGGTTAGCCATTTTGTGTCTGGATGAGATTGTTTTTTCTTCTAAATACTCAGAGTCAGCAAGGGAAACAAGTTACCTGCAGTCAGGCCTTCCAGGCATGAGGGTTATAGCAACCATTTCTTTTGTCAAGTCTCAAATTCGATTTTTTCCTTTAAGGGCTTTTTCCCTTCTCTTTTTTAATACTTTCTCCTTTGGAATGTTTCTATCTGGGGGCAGTATTTTGAAATCAACAAAATAGAAAATATACATACCTTGGTCCCCGCTAGCTTGCACAAAGTGCTTTCCTGTTTGATCAGAGGCTCTTTGAGCCATTGCAATTCCCTGAATGTCCCATGCTATCTGGTATATAAATCCACCTGGGGACAAAGTCACATGCATCATGCATGATTAATAATGGCTTTGTTAGTCGGTGTGGTAGGAACTTAATTTGGTTACTGCTAAATATGCTGCTGATTTCTTCTAAGTTTAGAAGAAATCCATGTAAACCTCACGGAGGTGTGATTAAACAATTTCCAAGAGCAAATTCTTTTTGGGGGTGAGAGTGTATTCCAAAAATCGGGAGTGAGAGATGTCTGGAAGAATCACGTGCATTACTTACATTTGAGTAGCAGGAATGAGGTTAACAAATTTGTTCTTTTTGTCTTATTAGCCTTTATTTTGCTACAAGTGATCTTGTGAGAACCTTCCTGGAATCATGAGAGGTTCAGGGAAGTGTACGACACCAAAGTGTCGCAGTTTGACTAAAGAATTTGCCCTTCCTTTCACCTTCCTCCTTATCAGATTCCTTGAGCAAAATATTTCAGGTATTAGGAACTGCCAAGATTGAACAC
>BJBW01006212.1:21479-37266 GCA_004320125.1 Scolopax mira
GAGCCAGGCTTGTACACCTGCGAGGCTCTATCCCTTCCAGAGCAAGGCATCCATTTGTGTGCAGCACCAACCTCTAAGCAGAGGGGTGCCATTTGTATTCCTGGGCTCAGGAAGGAGGGAAGAGGAGGAGAGCATCATTTGACACTGTGTACCATGTCAAAACACCATCGAGCCCACCATTCCTCCATTGTGGATGGTCTTGCGTTGTCCTAATCGTACGTGGGGGGGGGAATGTTAAAGAGCACAGAGGTGCTGTAAGGGAGTCCTCATGCAATCCATTCTGAGCCATATTAACCTTGTTCAGCAAAAGGGAACGCTGCTTTTTATTCAAAAATTGTTAACTTCAAAGCCCCTTCTCTTCTTGGAAGAAGAATAGACACATAAGGCATGGGAAATAATGAGTTCATAGCTCTGCAACTGGCCTGGGAGCTTTCTATAGGGTTTTTGTTTTGTTACTTGACTCTAGAACTATTTGTTAGATTTATAAGTTCAAAGCCTGGCTCTTAAACTGTCTAATCCTGTGGTGCTAAGTAGGAGCATGCAAATCAGCTTAGTAAACTATCTGAACACAAAATGTTAGACTCCTTATGGCATCTGGAGGGAGTGATCACAAGATTGAGGCGATGGCTTTCCCTGGGCTCCGCCATGCTCATCAGCAGTGCTGACTTGGGTCTCCCTTTCTCTCCCACTGCACCATCCCCTTGTAGAACATTGCTTTGACTTCCAGCCAGTTGGGTCATCCAAAGGACTGAACATTTCCTCACTTGTCTACCATGCTGTGAAGCAGCAGGATTGCGTGTGAAAGAGAAAAGGGGGAAGCTCAGCCCAAATTGCCATCATGGTTAATTTACAGGCTAGGGCACCCCCTGCGAAAGGGAGTAATGAGAGACACCTTTTCCTTGCAGACCACGAGAACCTATGCTTACTCCTAGCCTTTGAATTTCCAATAGCAGCAGGGTCATATTGAAGTGCTGGAGGCTACAGGATGATAATTAATATGCTGTTAATTTACAGCATGTGTACATCCTGAAACTTAAAAATAAGCCCTTCTCTAATCCAGTTGCCTCCTTTATACTACCATGTGCCAATCATTCTCTCTTGTCCAGCATAACGCTTTCCTCAAAGGTGCTGGCTGGTGATAGTCTCGTTTGGTGTCAGTCTGTGGTAATTACTGGCCAACTTTTGGGTACAGTTTTCTGTCACACCTAGGAGATCATTTATGTTTGTGTAGAGCAGCCACTGCGTCCAGGCAGTGCTGGGCATTGCTTTGCCCACTGGGCAGATGTGAATAAAGACCCAGAGAATACCTGATGAGAGGGAATCACAGGACGAAGGGGTCAGGGTTCATTAGAAGAGTCGCCTGGAGGCTGTCATAAAACAAAACCAATAAACCCAGCCTTTTTCTTACTGTTCCCAGAGCCCATCCCTGCTCTTTCCTCATGGCAGCGAGACGGCTTAGACTCAGATGAGGCTCGCCTTTCCCCGCAGGCCGGTCGCTTAATCCGACAGCTTCTGGATGAGGACAGTGATCCCATGCTGTCCCCTCGCTTCTATGCCTATGGACAGAGCCAGCAGTACCTGGATGATACAGAAGTGCCTCCTTCCCCTCCCAATTCTCATTCCTTCATGAGGTGGGTTATGATTTGCCCGAGCTGGCTCTGGCACCCAGCTGTAAAGGGTTTGCACGGTTGCATCAAGCAACATCTCTTTGCATCACACGCATCAGATAGATGGGTTTCTGTTCATACTGATGGGAAACTGATATTTTTAGAAAAGTTCTTGGTAACTAATTGTTTACAGGCTTGTGAATTAATATCCAGGCAGTTGCTGTTGCTGAGAGAAGCTGTTACAGAATCTTTTGCTGTCTGTCATCAGAGTAGCAACACAGCTTTCTCACTTCTGTGGGATTTGCCTTTATTTATACAAAGTTTAAGTAGCCTTCTTTGCATGAAGATGTACTGTGGCTGTTTGGATAAGTTCTTCCTGCAATCTTTGCTCTTGGTAGGAGGCGGAGTTCGTCTTTGGGATCTTATGAAGATGATAGAGAGGACCTTACCCCTGCACAACTCACCCGGAGAATTCAGGGACTGAAGAAAAAGATCAGGAGATTTGAGGACAAATTCGAAGAGGAGAGGAAATACAGAGTGAGTCTCTAGGGCTTATGCATTTGTATGGGGGGGGTATGCGCTAGCAACAGAGGGTTGGAACATCAGGGAAGTCTGTCAAACATACAGAGGGCTTGAAAGCTTCTCTAAGAGGGGGGGGGGAAAGCTGCTGCCCCAAAAAAGAAAATGTGCCTCCATGCCAAGCTAATTACCTTTCCAGGCATTATGTACTATCACTGCAGAGCAAGAGATAGCCTAGTACACTCATAGGATTTTGATCACTGCCAAAAGCTCACACTCAGTGTGTAGCAATAGCTATGTTAAACTTGTGATTGTTTATTTATTCAAGTTCAGCTTATTGGGAAGCACAACTGCACATCTCATTTGCATGATGGTGGACCCAGGACAGCAGTGCATTGCAGAGGAGAGAGAGCAGCTGCCTTCACTCCTGAGTAAAGAACCACAGTCAAGAGCTGCTGAGCAGTAGCAGTGTCCTGTACTCTAATTATTCCTGACATGCCCTTCCGACGCACAGAAAGCTTTTTAAGGAACTAGAGCTTTGCATGTGTGTGTTTTTGGTGAACTAAACCACGAAGGATTGTACTGAAAGGATCTTGCCTGCACTAGAAAAGGCTGGAAGAAACGCTCAGAGCCCAACCTGTCATTTGGGCTATTTCAGTATCTTTGGATGTAAGGCAGCCTTTGGTGTGGATCCATGCTTCCCAAACTGCTCATGCTAGGCTTCCTCTTTTGGAGGTACCCTCTCATTAGGACGAAATAGGCAGAAGGGTTCCCGTGTGCATACAGCCCTCTCAGCCACTCCCACAACTTAATGTTTGCTGTCAAAAGTTTTGTGTTTTCTAAAAAGAAAATCAATCTTATGGTGCCCCAGAGAGACAGTGTTGTGACAGACAGAGGCAATTAAAGCAAGGTCTGAAATGAGCTGGTCAGCAGTATGCAGATGCCAGTCAGAAGCCAGTGCCCATGCTCTGTGCTGGGTCCCGATTCTGTTGTGCCTCTTTTTGTGACACACACACGTTTCAGTGCATCTCTGCTGCTGGTTTAACACACATTCAACATCACTGTTCTTTCCTCCCAGCCTTCCCACAGCGACAAAGCAGCCAATCCTGAAGTGCTCAAATGGACAAATGACTTGGCCAAATTCCGAAAGCAACTCAAAGGTGAGCAGCCACCACTGGTGCACCTTCGGGGGGCAGCTGGACCCTGCCTCATTTAAATTTGGCAGTGATCCTGTCACTGTTACATTTTTAAAAAGAAAAATTCTTCACCTTCGCCCCCATGTCCCCGTTTAGAGTCAAAACTGAAGATATCAGAGGAAGACCTTGGCCCTGTTGTGCGTCAGCGGAGCAACACGCTCCCCAAGAGCTTTGGCTCTCAGCTCGAAAAGGACGACGACAAAAAGCAAGACCTGTCAGATAAATCTGCCAAGCCTGCTGTGGAAGCAACTCTTGAGTCTATCCAGAAGAAGCTTCAAGAAAAACGAACAGAGACAAACCGACCTGAAGATATTAAGGTACAATGTAGACAGATCAAATGTAGGCCTTTGAGTATAAGCAGGTAACTCATGGCTGCACAGTCACTTGTGAAAGCCCTGTGGTCTTCTGCGTTTTGTCACAAAGTCTACAACTTTTAGTCCTGGCTCACTTGCTTTAGTTTCTTTCCCTCTGCCTTTAGTATCTGATTTTTTTTCCAGAGCTTGGTTTGTATTGAGTATCGTGTGTTCTTTTCCTGATCCTTGTCTATTCCAAGTAACATTTCTGAATTATTGCAGTATTTCCTGCCCTGTATTTGGCTATTTCTGTTGTTATGTCCAGAGGCTTTTGGCAAATTCTGAGTCTTCCAGTGATTCTGGAGATTCTGGGTCATCTGTTTTCTCCTAATACACTCCAAAGCTGAACACTCTTCTCTCAGGGCATTTTAGTGCTGCACTTCAGAGCATCACAGAGCTCTGTCAGCTGCTGTAATCTCTGAGGGGTATCAGCAGGGAGGTCTCTGTGTCTGATGCTGGGAGTTCCTGAGGTTTGGGCAGCCTTCTAAGTGAAGTCCTTGAGTCTGCTGACATGTAAACTGTGCAGTGCTTTGTAAGAGAGGGGCAGACAGCACTATCTTTGTTTATTAGATCTGCAGAGAAAGATACACACAGTGTGTGTTTGGCTGCTTTCTGACAGTAGCAAGAATCCACAGCCTGGCTGTTTAAAGAGGGCTTGTGATTGTATTTGGTGCTGTGATAGGGAGAGAAGGCTCAATGTCAGGCAAGTTCAGAGGGGGGACTCTGGCAAACGTAGGAAAGTCTTACCCAGCTGTCTGCCCTTTTTCTGGCTTGGTCCCCTCAGCCTGTCTGCCAGAGCTTTTCACTCCATAGCAGTATTGGCAGAAAGAGGCAGTCTGGCTGCTCTTTAGTTCTTGGTAAAGTGTGTCTGTGGCAGTCAAAGCAAAGATGTCAAGCTTTGCAAGAGGTACTGGAGGTTGTCTCCAATTTGGAGAACAAGAGTGAGTGTGTGTTTTGTTGTACAACTTACACTTCAGATCTTAACTGAAAAAGAGTGACCGTCATTAAAAGATGCATACTGTTGTTCTTTCGAAGCATCACCCCCTTAGTTACACTAAATACCTTCATATGCAAAGTTATATGGGTTTAATCTGCCTGCCTGGCATGGGTTGCCAGTCATGAACAGACTCTTTGGCAATGTAGGTAGGAAAAGACAACTGGAAGGCAGAGATGAGTCTTCAAAACATTAATGACAAAATGATATGACCTTGGTTAGGCCGTGGATCAATATTGTTTGAGTCCAGGAATCTGACTTTTTTTTTTTTCTTCCTCCTCTCTCTCTCTCTGTGCCACTTTTCATAGGACATGACAAGAGATCAGATAGCAGCCGAAAAAGTGGCTCTTCAAAAAGCTTTGCTGTATTACGAAAGCATTCATGGCAGACCGGTATGTACAGCAGCTTTCTTTACCAAGCACCTTTCTATGTCTTTGTCTGTGGTAAATGATCCCCCTAATGCTCTTTTGACGTCACAGTCACTAGGACTTCCTTCTTGCTGTTTAAACCACACGTGCATCCTCTAATCCACCTCCCTGATCCTTTGTTATCTGCTACTGAGGAAGACTGTTCTCAGCAAGGTGATGTCTGCCCACAGCGCTGGGTTTGGCAGATACCTGTAGGACTGAGCCTATGGCCTGAATGTGCATTATTTTGGCACCACGCTCATGAGGATCCACAAACATCCAGTTTGTGGCCCAGCTGACTCACCAGCTTTGCCGGGGATACAGTCTGCACTGTGTGGTCCCCCATGCAGCCAGGAATTTTGGAATTTGCTAGTATTAATGGCTAACTGGGAAGACAGGTGTGCATACATTGCTCCCTCTTAGAGGAGCTGCAGCGTGTTTCTCCCTGCACCTTGCTGTTTGCACAATCCTCTTGTGCCAAAGGATTCATGAAACAGCTTGTCTCCTGAGCATCACTGCATAAGTTGAGAGGAGATTTCATTCTTCCCCTGAGAAACAGATGGTTTTTTGCACGTGCCAGTGGAAGGGCAGGGCATGAGGTTTCTTGCACATTTGATCTTAACAATGGAAAATTATTTGTGAAGAGAGAGAATTAAGTATTGTGTACAGTTGATCCATAGCAAAAATATATTGGCTATCAGGCCACACAGTTGGCTTTGTATGAATCCCTTCTCTTTCACTGATGATGTTGTAATCTTTGCTACCAGCTGTATAGGTAAAGCAACTTAATTTCAGAGAGGTGCTAATCCCTTGAGCAGTGACTTGGGAGCAGCAAATTACTGCTTCCAAGGAGTTCTTGCTTAGCAGAGCTGACAGATCTGTCGTTCTGCTGCTGCATGGGAGTCCTGATCTCTTCCTTCCTTTTGCTCCTGAATTATTTCTTCCTCTGTCCATTGTTTTAAAAAAGTGTCACTAATTTATTTAAATGCCTTCATGAAGTGCTAATGTTGTACAGTCACATATACCAGCAGCTGAAAACAGTGTAGTTGTATAAGAGGACATGCAGTTTTATTATTGTGTCAAATAGCAAAAGGCCAGCACAAGGGGATCCACTTACCCTTCTCTCTCTTTTCCATGAGACTGAGTCTGGTTTTGCTGCTTTTACAAAGCTTCAACAGGTAGCATCTTGTTGAAGTGAACTCATTTCAATCTGTTTAAAAAGAGAACAAGCCCAGAGTCTAGCTTGTCAACATACCTTTTGTTTTTTCTCCCCTTTCCGGTGCTTTATTTATACAACTGCTTTTTAATTGCTTTGTTTTTAAGTAAGCAGTCTATACCTAGCAACACTGAACTGCACAGCAACGAAGGTTGCAGCTGATCAGCTTTTGCTGTTCCCAGCTCCTGGCACTGCAGCAGTGGAAAAGTACTGAGAGCTTGAGGAGAATGGGGATAGTTCAGCCAAGTTGTGGTTGTTTTTTTTTTTTTTTTCCTTAAAGATATTTAACTAAACTAGAAAAACAATGGAGCTCAGATTTGTTGTGCAACTGGGTCTTTCTGCACCAGTGATAGATGAACCTGTAAAGGTAGAATTGAACTGTTTTAGTTAAGCCCAAAAAGTCCATCCCTGCAGAAATTCTCAAGCTGCTCTAACAATGCAAGCGACAGTCTGTTCCCCAGCTGCTGCCCTTTTGCCATGTGGAGTGTGCCCCAGAGTTGTGTCAAAGGCTCCATTATTCCAACACTCTTTTTGCATCTTGATGTTCTCCCAAAATATACTCAGGCTTTGCTGGTATGACTTGTGTTTACCCAGTGAGACAGTTTGCCCATGTGCTAAATGTTTTCGCTCAGAGCCTGCTTTCTGTTCAGTGTGCTGGTCTAAGTCTGCAGGGCTGACTCAGGCCCCATACATTTAAATTCAGTGCCTAAATTAATTCTCTGTATTCTTCCTCCATACTGATATTCAGGCACTGAAGTATGTTGTTTATTTTTTCCATTTGTCAACATACTTCAGGAATTTTTTTGCCCATTCCAAGGCTTATGTTTATTTTTCTGCACAGAGCCGTGGCAGGGGGGTTAGAACTAGATAATTTTTAAGGTTTGGGATTCCAAGATTCTATTTATCAACTTCCAAATTGCCTTAACTGAAAGTTTGGTTCTCGGCCTCAGCATAATCTTTCGGGGTTTTTTAAGTAATAGACTTGTCTGAGCTGACAGTAGTACAACAGTACCTCCTGTTGTACCCACTGCTAACCTCATAAAGCTAGGAATAAAATATACATACTTATGTATGGGCTACTCAGTTGTATGCTTGATTGGGTACAGAGAAGTGTCCAAAGTTGGAGGCAACTTGCCAGCTGGTGCCATTGAACGCAGACACATGGACAGAGGGGGCTGATGGAATTGTCTGATGCTGCTGACACCCCTCTAATCCCTGCGAGCTGCTGCCTCGACAAACAGACAGTTTGAGGCCGTCGGGTTCTGGAGCCAGGCTTGGGGATGTTTGCATTAAACCCAGAAAGGGGAAAAAAAAAAGGTTTTCCTCCTCCTTCCTCTCTATTGGTCTGCCCCCAACATGGGACCTAGGCTTGGTTATTAGGAGGAAAGTGCTACCTCCAGATTCTTTGGAGCTCATCCCTGCCAGTCAGTCCTAGTCCTGGCAATACTTACAGCTCTTCTGCCCCTGGCAAACCAGCTCCCATCCGTGGAGGATGTGAAAGCTTTAGAAAACTTACTGCAGTGAAAGTTAACTGTATTTCATTGTAAAATTTCCTCCCTGCATCAGCCTGTGTTCCCTTTTCTTCTTTTGCAGAAGGGGAGACTGTACAAAGCTCGCTGGGGGTTGATGTTAATTTTTATATGTCAGCTGTTCGGATGCTGTGGTGATCAGCAGCAGTAAAAAGCTTTGAGGAAGATAGGCATGACATCAGAACCGGTTACAGCTTCCCCTTCTAAGAGCTTTATAATCTAAAGTTAGACAAAAGATCTAATGGAAGGACAGTCACACAATGTGGGTCAGACAGTGCTGAATACAAAGAAAGATGATGATCAGGTCGGTTCTGCTGAGTATTTTGTTTGTTTTGTTACAGCAGGGTTAGCAAACAAGCATTGAAGAGATAAAACCCAGCTTCCTCACAACTAGTACTTAGTTGGACAGACCTTTGCTTTCCCACACTGGCTGCTGTCTGTGAGGTCTTCCCTCCTACTGAGATTTTCAGCTTAGCCTGGGTTTCTGAAAGAACAGAAATGAGCGCTCACAGTTTACAACACTCTCAAACTGAGGGAGCACGACACACAGCTGGGAGGAGTAGAGTTAGGGACCAAGCAAGGTAAGAAAGGCCCGGGGTGGGCATCATACCACTATTTGGTCTGCTCTGTGTCACACAGCCCTGGCACCTTCATCCCTTCTCAGCTCTGTGGTAACTTCTTCCCAGCAATGTGGCTGGGAAGAGAGGTGGAGTGGAAGGATAGGGAGCTAAAAAGATGAACTACTGGCTTGGGCAGGAAATTAAGAGGAATAGCAAAGCCAGAAAGTCAGTTTTTTGTGAAATCCATAGTTTAACCTTCTCTGGGAAAGTCTTCTTTCATTGCAGTACCCAGTCGTTGAAGCTCTTTTCCCTTTTCCTGGGTCATAAACACTGCCTCTGAGGTCCCGGCTACAAAAATAAGGGTGGGAAACCTCATGTTGTGCCTTATAATGATAGATGTGATCACAAGGACAGACTGCTGGCTCTATGGGTCATTTTATGCTGTGGGCATATGATACCTAAGTTGGTCATTTGATTCACCCACGTTACCAGACGCCCCACAGCTCGGGTGCTGCTTCATCTGGTGAAGGAGCCAGGAAATGCGATGGTGTGCACAAGTTCTAACCTGTCATCCTCAGGAGATTCCCTTCAAGCCCCCTCTGACCGACAGTGATCACAGGCACGTGCATTACAGAGTGGAGTATCTGCTGCAGCTTCATGGATCTCACTTCTTTTTCCTTTTCAGGTTACCAAAAACGAGCGGCAGGTGATGAAGCCGTTGTATGACAGGTACCGCTTGGTCAAGCAGATCCTCTCCAGAGCCAACACCATCCCTATCATTGTGAGTAGAGCATTCTTTTGGGAGACTATTTTTGTTTTGTTTTGAGCCAAGAAAACAGGAATCACCACACTTTCACATACAACACAGTCACTAAGGCCAAGTCCCAACCTCCCTTATCACTCAGAGACCAAGCAAATGAATGAATCAATGACACACCATATACTGAAGTTGGGCAAAGCTGGTCAAGGGGCTCTGATGCCCACCCATGAGCCACGGGGCACATCTCACCTTGTGTTGTTTCTTCTCTTTCCATTGGGGTGCTGCTGTTATTTCATCATCTTGTGTTTGGCTGCAGCCTCACTTCCCTTTCCTTACCAATCCACTCTGGGCTGTAGGTCTTCCATGCTGCTTGGTTACAGGACTGCATGTCAGGAACACAAATTTGTGTGGGTTCCACAGGAGATACCAGTTTCCACAGCTGAGAGAAAGGGCCAGCAGTCTCCTAACACTTCATTTGTGTTAAAGAGATCCTGCAAGTGGTAGATATTCCCTCATTCAAGGTGGTGCTTTGCCAAGGAGGCACCGCCATCAGCAAGGAATTCGGTGCACCCCTCTGTGGAGCAAATGCACCGTCTCTAACATTAGACAACCTGTGGAGGCCACTTCTTTAAAATTATTTGATATAAAAAAATACAGAGAATACTTAGCCTGTCTATGGAAAGTGATTTGTTTCATCATGGTTCCTGTTTACTCTGTTGATCAGGTATGATCTTTTACTTCTTTTGCTGTTCCCAAGCAGCATTCATATGCTGGCTGCTTTTCCAGGGAAGTGAATGGACTGGCACAGCATTACTCAGTGCAGTCACACTGAGAAGTGGGTTGGCTGGTTTTTTTTCCTGCAAATTGTGGGAGGTGGTCCTGTAGTTAAAACAAAAAGCTGTTCCTCCTCGATTATGCAAAGTACTCCCCAAAATGTGTGCTGTGAAGATGGTGCCGGCAATCAGGAAGGAAGAAACCGCGTAGCTGAGCTTGGGCAGTTTAATACAAAGCTCTCAAAAGAGAGCTCAGGTCCTGTTTTGACAGAAAACTGAAATTGCAGAGTGGCTGGCCAAGAGACAAGACTGGCTTCCCCCAGCCCCTTGAATGGAAACAAGAGAGAGGCTAGTGCAGAGGCGGGGTACACTTGAAAACGCATCTCTACATCATTAGGTACCTGAGTGGGAAATTGGGCTCCTGCAGAGTCTAGCTGAGAGGCAACCAAATGGTGAGGTATGTGCCTCAGGCTGGGGATCACTTTCTTGCAGCCTTTACTTTGTAGTTAGTGTCCAACTAGTGTTCCAGCATCCAAGGTTTTCTCTTAAAAATGTTTGGTGGTGATGTCCCTTGCTAAGCAGCATCCTGAGATCAAACAGCCCAGGGTTCAGGGGTTTGCCAGGCATGTTTTTCTTCTTTAAGAAATGGATTTCTCCTGATGGTCCAGCCATGAGCTGAGAGTGAATGTGTGGGTGAGAATGAGCTGAGGAGAAAGGGGTTCACAATGTAACATACTTGTTAACACCTGTCACAGGGTTCCCCCTCCAGCAAGCGGAGAAGCCCTTTGCTGCAGCCAATTATCGAGGGCGAAACAGCTTCCTTCTTCAAGGAGATAAAGGTGAAGACCTCCAGCTGCTAACTAATTGCTCAGTTTGCATCAATTTTCCCCTTATATCAATGAAAGAGAATGATTGATTATTTTTCCCCATCAGTGTTGATTTTTTTGCAGTGTCCTCCTGAAAAATCAGTAGCTGCTTTAAGCCACGCCAGTTCTGATCAAATTCTTCCCTTGTCGTAGCTAAGACTACAGTTTTTCCTTGGCTTTGCATTCTTTCCTGTCCTTCTCCTTCCCCCTTCACCTGTACATTAATATATTTTATTTTGCTTTCTAAAAAAAAAAAAAAAAAAATCATAATTACCTTTGTACCTTGCTTTTTTTCCCCCTTGCTTTCCTCCTTTCTTTTTAATGACACTAACTTGGTTTGCGGTAGCTTCTCTCACTCCAAAGCTCTGTGGCTTGCACACAGCACCGTGGCAGGAATGAGCTCTCACAAAACTAACACTCACACGTGGAGCCAACCGGGGCACTTATGGGATCCATACCTACTCCCATTCACCTGCTTATTTCATCCAGGGCTCTTTGTCACCACCTCGTGAAGGGTATTTCTAACCAAGTCGCCTGAGAACGGAAGTAAGAACAACTCTGTTCTGATAGTTAACGCCTGGTCAGATTTGGATGGCAGGATTCTTGTGTTTCTTTCTCGTGCTGCTGCAAGGAAGTAATTCTTGGTGGTGCAAACTGCTGCGACACTGGGCCTTCTTCCCCTCAGAAGAAGGGAAGTCCAACCAAGAAGGTTGACCAGGACACCCAGCGCGGGGATGGACCCTGCACTTGCTCTCCTTACCCTTGTGATGTAGCAGGGGAAGAAAGTGCTTCAGCACACTTGGGTCATTTATCTGTTATCCAGCCAGAGTTTGGTTAATGGTGTAAATACCACAGAGGTAGACATTCAAGGTTGATTTGATTATTAGGCAATTACAGCAGATTGTATATTAATGGATTATTCGAGGCGTGTATTCATTACAACCAGAGTGGAGATGTTAAACTGCTGTAGGAGGCTGGTTAATCACCAGTATTTTCTGGTAACCAAGTATCTTCTAAGGTAACCACTGGATCAAATCTGCAATAGTAGTCTGGTGGGGTGTATTTTTCTTTGAGTTTGGTTTTGGTTTTTTACTTTTAGTGTGTCCTCTATTTCTCACCCGTGCTCACCCCCAGAGTATTTTGAGAGAACTGCATAAAAGCTTGAAAGGACATTTGAGGTGAAGCCTTAGTGGGTATTTGGGTACAATATCTTGAATATTGTCTGTGTTGAAACGATCACTGCTTGCTGGGAGAACTGATGGTGGGATGCGCTGGAGACTTTATATTTGTCACTCTGGAAAATGTAAATGCCTCCTGGTTGCCTAAAGATGCGAGCAGGTGCAAGCCAAATGGATCTAGTCAACGAGGATCATTCTGGTTGTAATGCCAGTGTAAATGACAGTGTGGGTTTAAAATAAGATTCCCATGTGAGACTTGTTCTAAGTGAAGGCCTTCGCTGCCCGTTTCCATCTGAGTTCTCGCTGCGAATCCTTTTAATCCGCTCCTTCCTTTTAAGCAGCAAGATGCTTTAAGAGGTCTTGTGACAGCCAGATGTAGTGTTTTGGCACCGAGGTCTAAATTTCTACACTTTCTTTTCCTCCCCAGGGCTTCTGGTGCCCTGGAGTGAGGCAAGTGAGACAGGCTCCTCGTGGGCCTCCGAGGGGAAGACGCTTTGCCTCTGTCCTCGGGAGCAGTTTATCACACTGATTATGAAAACTGCCCCTCTCCTTTCTCTCCAGAAGCTACTTGCTCTCCCAGGAAAGGGCGCAGGAGCTCCTCCTGTGGTGCCAGAGAGATCCCCCTAGAATAAAGCTTGCTGTTTTAATGACTTTGATTGATTTAGCAAATCCTGCTCCATGCAGCAGGATCGGTGTTCTCCTGTGTCAGTCCTGGTTGCCCGGACCCAAGGGTGGTTGGGAACTGGTAAATGGTAGTGAGCATTGGTCTCCCCAGCCCAGCCTGAAGTTATGCTTTCTGTTTAAAATATAGAATCTACATCTGGAGAAATGGTCTTACCCAATCATATGCTAAATATTGCCTTACCTTTCACAAGCTCCTGCAGATTTTCCTGATATTTTTTCAAACCTCTCTGTATCTTTTATTATTATTACTACTCAAAACGTTTTCCCAGCTAATCTGTTTTTTCATCCTCAAGCCTCCATCGTGGTTGTAAAATTCTCAGGCTCTGGCTTTGCATTGCATTTTCATGGCCTAGAGCTTTAGCATAAAAACAAAACTCTGGGCAAACTCTGATAAACTCTTATAAATTATTGACTTCAAAGATTTGATGGGACTCTGCTAGGTCCTAGTGTTACTTTCTGCTTTTTGTTTGAAATATGGGGGCAATCTCTTAGGAATAATTAAACTGTCCACACAGAATCACATGAAAAAAAAAGTAAAGAAAATGGCTTCTTTTGATCCCAGTGCAACAATACATTTTTACATGCATGTGAAGATTTTAGTGATATTAGCCCTCAAACCCTTTTAAAGATACACATGTGCTTAGATCCTACCTGGCTAGAGTTACGTGGTTGTAAAATAAATATATATATATCTCCACATATTTAAGAGACTTACTGTCCATGCAGGTATTTATTACCTTTTTCTAATGCTCATGCCTCATTCCTTATATTTATAAGGTTGAAAACCACCTTCTAGAAATGTTTCTCTAAGTAAGGGAAAACTGGGCCCTGTTCCCTGAAAATCCAAATGATTTCTGGACAGTGTTGCAGGACAAACCCTGTGTTTGTGAATGCTGTGAATTAGCAGGTACCAAGTGCAGCAGAGACTTCCCAACTTTGCGCCTATAAATTTTGCAGAAAAACTGAACACGACTAAACCATCAGTGTACCTTGGGGAAATTGCACTGGGCAGAGTGTTTCCAGTCCAGTTTCTAGTCTATTCCAGCTAAATGGTACAGAGCTGATGTTGGGAACAGCCGATGTCAGCAATCCTTTCACAGTGAATCATATCCCACATTAGGGCCATGGCAAGACTGATCTGAGCTCGTTGATACCACTGTATGAGCACTGGAGGTCTTGCATTCAGCCATTAGAGAGGGCTGTTGAGCTGCATCCATTTGAGAGAGTATTTTTGCATTTTAAGCTGGCAATCTGTGTGCTGCCAGGTGTAAACATTAGGGAAGCAGAGAGGGTGGCTGGTATGCTTCAGATGCTATGCATAATGACTGCAAGTGGGTTGATGTACATCAGAATGCATAAATTAAAGCAACAGGTTGCTAACAACCCCAGGTATTTTTTCACTCGGTTTTGTTGCCTTGGGGCTCCTTAACCAGTCTGAGTTGGGGGTGGCAGTTTCTCTGTCATGTTTTGGGTGTAAGGTGTCCTACCCATGGTCTTCTGGTGTTCTGTGCTTAGCGACTGAGGTGCTTGCTCTGCCTGTCCACTTCCTTTGGTACCTGTTCCCCAGTGCATGTGCTGAAAGGAGGTGCCTGTTTCTGAGAAGGGAAGCAGTAACCTGTTCTGTCACGGGGGTGCTCTGTCCCTCTCTATAGGAGGAAGAGGAGGGCTCCGAGGAGGACAGCAACGTGAAGCCAGATCTCACAATTACCATGAAAACAGATTTCAACGTGCGTAGCTTCTTGGATCAACTGGAAGATGATGCCGACGGCTTTGTTTCCCCGGTGGATGATAAGATGCCATCCAGGAGCAATCAGGATATGGGGCTTTCCAATCTCCATGAAGCATCCATGTACGTTGAATTTGTAGGCAACTTCAAAAAGTTATTTCTTGCTGAGATAGCATTTTATTTGTCGGCAAAGTGTCTAGATATAAAATTGTTTTCCATCTATATTCTGAGTCAGAAGTTTTTGCCTTTTTATTTTGAAATGCAATAGACCCTCATATGAAAGAGTTTGGGAAGAAACTGCTTTGCCCCAGTGCTGACATCTGACTTCTGCATCCTTGGAATCCTGCAGGAGCAGCTCCATTGCTTGGCATACATAAACCATACATTTGTAGATTTACTGTATGTTTCCTGTTATAATTGTGTACATATGTATAATCTTGTTTATATTTCAACCCAACAGCCCTGAACTGTTAGAGCAGCTCCAAGAAGTCAGGGAAGAGAAAAAGCGAATCAGAAAAAAATTGAGAGACTTTGAAGATAATTTTTTCCGACAAAATGGAAGGTAATAATTTCTCAGCTGTCTCTCTGTCCTTCAGCTACTTTTAATCTGTTTGGCATCTGCAAAGACTTCCAAATATGGAAAATTACTGGAACTCACTATTATGTATTTCTTCATCATCACTGTTTTATCCACATTCATTACAGTTGCCCATTAAAATGAATTACTCCCCTCCTCCCCCCTTACCCTCCCATCCCCAAACTCTAGGAACCACAGCCTCTTTGAAAACTTTGTCTTAGGATGAGCAGTGGGAAGCAAAAGTATAGATTGTGAAAATCCACCTGCCTCTAGCACAACTGACAGGAATGGTGAAAGTTTCTCAGTGATAGAATAATTGGGGGGCTTCCTAATGATGTACATTTAGATTTCTGTCCTGTTCTTGCTTGTCGGTGGGGTGTTCAGACACTGGTTTAGCTACACCCACCCCCAAAGCTGGGTTTATCATTTTCAGAAAATGTCACTCGTTAATGAGCCGACAGAACGCTTTAGTACATTTATGCACTGAAATTATTGTTAGTTTCTTGCCATTAGCCATCATCCTTAGAAGTTCTTGTAAAATCACTGAAAACTTGAGAGTCCATGTAAGCCGAGAGAAATCTGTTCAGGTATCTTCTTCCTTTTCACCAGCGTGCCTCTTCATGTAAGTGATGTGGTGCCAAGCCAGGAGCAGCTGCATTTTACCTTGCAGTGCTGACAGGCTGACGTTCAGGTGGCTCCTGAAACAGAAAGGGCTCTTCTGTCTTTTTTTTCAACTGTTGTGTAGAGGCTGGCAGTTGCAGAGAAGCAGGGTGTGCTTTCAGATAAGCTTTTGCTTTTGGAACCATGGGATTGTGTCCAGGCTCAACCTGCAAGCACCCCAC
>BJBW01006212.1:42866-75055 GCA_004320125.1 Scolopax mira
AAGGCTCTCCAATCTTACAGGATCAATTTAGGTAATGACTTTGCTGCTCAGTCTAATTCATAGAGATTGTCCTTTAGGGCCCCCCCAGCAAAACAGCTGTCTAGTGGAAGGGCTCCTCTGAAATAACAAAATAAAGCTACCCTAACTGAAAAAAATAAAACCAATCTCCAAACTCAGCCTTGTCACTCAAATGTGGATCTCATGCTTATTTCTTTTCTTGACCTGATGAGACTGGAGAGCTCGTGCACAGCTCACATTCACACACACACTCTCTCTCACACACACGTACATATGGCTCCTCTGGAGGAAGGTGGCAGCGATAAAAGCAGCCACCTCACCTGGGACTGGAACAGGTCTGCTCGGATGGAAAAACAGGGCTCATCTAACAACTTGTAGACTTGCCAAGACAGAAACACAACACAAGAGAGATGTGATTTGAGCAACCCCTTATTATAGGCAGGGTTTGTCCTCCCACAAGCCTGAACACACACTCAGCTCCAGAGGAGTCTGAGGCTTCTTTAAGAAAACATTGCTTGGAAACAAAATTTTAGACAAGTGATGAAAAACAAGAGACACACACACACACCACATACCCCAAAACCATCGTATTCTCCATCAGACATTCTGGTGCAAAAAGACAGAGCACGTACCATCACTAATACACTGCTCTGGGGTGGGGTGGGGGTTGTCAGAAATGGCATCCCAGCCCAGTACCATCCACCAAGGACCAAAGGGCAGAGCAGATATTTCCTCTGAAAGCAAGCAAGAACCAGCTTGCATTTTAAAAGGTAGGAAAAAAGGGATGGGGGGAAAATCACAGCTTTTCAACAAGGAGCCCACTACTTCATCCTCAACTTCCACCATAGCCTAAAACGCAAGGAACATCAAAATACTTAAACTGGATTAAAAGGAGAGTAAATCTCTGTGTGTGTGTGTGTGTAGGGGCGATAAAAGCAAACTACAAGGAATTGCTGGGAGGGCAGTGATGTCGAGTTGGAAGGGAAACAACAAAAATGTCCCCTGAACTGATTTTGTTCAGCAGATGAGAAAATTCAAAGCAATAGCCTCTCCCTGCTGAAGCCCCCTGAAACGCTGGCAGCATCAGGCTGAGACTGCATCATCTCAACCTATTATTATTATTATTACTAATAATTATATTCCCCCCCCCAAAAAAATGTTCTGATCCGTTCCTTTACAAAAATAAAGCCAAGCCCATCGTTTTCTTCCTCCATACCCACGTGTCTGTGCCTCTCCCACAGCGGTCAAGCTAAGCTGAAGCCCTCGTAGTGGTCAATGGCTTGCACCAGCCGGGCGCTGAGGATCTCCTTGGTGCTGTACTTGGGCAGGTCCAGCAGGTTGTAGCAGGTGTGTGCCACGGGCAGGTACTGCTCCCCGCTGGAGGTGGACTGGATGACGATGCGCAGGCTGGCCATGCCGTAGATGGGAATGCGGTCGCTGCCCGTCAGGAACACTATGGAGAAGGTTGGACAGTCAGATGGGGTCACCTCCTGCTGAAGGTTGCACCTAAAGGCAAACTCCATCCACACCCGCACCACAGGAGCCTGACTGCCCCTCCGTGCAGGGCATGGCTGGCCTCTCAGGGGAGGTGCTGGCCACAAGGCCACTGCTGGGTGTGGAGATGAGTCCTTCCCTTAAAAGCTCCCTCTTCATGCCCAGGCAGGATAGAAAGGACAAAGAAAGGGCTGCACCCCCAGGGATACACAGTGGTGGCCCAGAAACGCTCCCGACTGCCACTCTCCCAGGCACAGCACCTCGATGCTGAGACCAGGGTTGGCTCCTCCTTGCAGCTCCCCATCATACTCATGTCCCCCCCACCCCGAGTGTGACCCCTGTGCACTGGCACTTCAGGGTGAGGGGGACTCATGGGACCCTCTCTACACAGCTACTAACTTCAGCCTGCAAGTTTTGGCTGAAGTCTTTTTCCAACTCAAAGCTGCAGGAAGATGAGCCGACTTTTCGGGGGCAAAAAACCACTCACATAAGAACACCAGCCTTTACCTTTCCAGCAGTCACAGAATCACAGAGTGGCTGAGGTTGAAGGGACCTCTGGGCAAACCTCCTCCTCAAGCAGAGCCACCTAGAGCATGCTGCCCAGGACTGTGTCCAGCTTTTGAGTATCACCAAGGATGGAGACTCCACAACTCCTCTTGGCAACTGTGCCAGTGCTCAGTCACCCCCCACAGGAAAAAAAGTATTTCCTGATGTTCAGAAGGAACAAACTGCTGTTGTTTCAGTTTGTGTCTCTGGTCCTATCAATGGGCACCACTGAAAAGAGCCGCCTGGTTCTGTTCTCTTTGCACCCACCCTTCAGGTATTTATACCTGTGAGGCACTTCTCCAGGGTGAACAGCTCCAGTTCTTGCAGCCTTTCCTCATAGGAGAGATTCTCCAGTCCCCCAGACTCTTAGCAGCCCTTCGCTGGACTCTGTCCAGCACATCCATGTCTCTCATACACTGGGGAGTCCAGAACTGGTCCAAGCACTTGAGGTGTGCCCTCACTATTGCTGAGTAGAGGGGAAAGCTGCTGGCAACACTCCCCTAACACCTTCTTTGCAGCAGATGCACATTGTTGGCTCATGGTCAACTTGGTGTCCATCAGGACCACCAAGGAAGAAAAAGTTGCTGGCTGTAGCAACCAACATGGAGCCACCTATCCTTAAAAACATGTATTTCTCCTCCCCTCCTCTTCTGTCCCAAATGAAGTGACCCATCCAGAGCACCTTGAAGCAACACACACACACATGCACTTCCCAAGGCTGCTTCTGCAGGAGATTTCCTCTCTTTCCCAGCACACTGCCCACCATACTAGCACAAGGAGACCACCATCAGAAGGGAGGTATCTGTCACACCAGTCACACCAATATGTAGTCTCATTTTCCTGCTGTATTATACACTCGTTTCTCCACTCAGCAGTCACCCTACAATTGCCCCATTGCACCTAAAGAGAGTGCTGCAACGCCTGGAAGCTCAGCCTGAAGAAGAAGGAACCAAATTAAGTCTGAGTGCTGGGCACTGCTACGAATTCATCTCCTGGCAACCTGAACAGGTGGATGCTGCACTCTCATCAGAAACCACATTGGATCTTGCAGTGCAGAAATCACCCAGGAATTTTGAGGGTAAAAATGAACACAAAAGAAATAAGTAGAAAAAAAACCACCCAACAAACCCAAATCCCAAGAGAGGGAGAAAACAGATTATCTGACTAGTAGGTAACTCAGGAGATAGCTGGGTCATCTTCTAGCAGTTAACACAATATGCCATAACCCTGGAGCTCTGCAGACACTCCCACCCGAGCCTTCCAATTCCAGGAAACAGTCTGCACCACTGCAAGATACTTACAGAGAAATTTCTTCTTCTTTTCCAAGGGAAAAGCATGAAAGGTTTCCCAAAACATTCTCACCGTTGGGTGTGTCGCAGTGTAGTCTCCCTTATAGACAGCGCTCTATTAAACAACAAAAAGTCACATCATTTCATCAAGCACTAGAAAGTAAAGACTAAGCAAAACCCAGACCTCAGATGGACATCTGACAGTTAGGAAATGGAGCACAGGATGGGTCATGGGCAATAGCATGGCTCCAAGACCCAGTAAAGGGTTTCCAAGCAGCATCTGGAAAGCAGGCATTAGCCTTCTAGCCACTCAGCTAATGACATGTGGCCTGAGGAATCCTGGAGCACCTGTCCACAGGTTGGTCTCATGATCAGGATCACGTGTTCTACACTGCAAACACAGTTTTTACTGCTGAGTCTGAGAGAGAACAAATAGTTTGCTGATCTATGGATTTTGAGAGGATACAACTCTTACTTTGTGTCCAGACTCCCCTTTGAACCCCTGTCTGTGTGCTTTTTTGCCCTTGTACAGGGTTTCATCCCTAAAAACAGCAGATGGAAGTCCTTCTCCCCTGTCCTTTCATGCCCTGAATCCCCTCCCAGAGCTTTATCAGTATCAGGACAGCCCAATAATTCACATTTCACGTGAATAATGAAGAAGCTGAAAAAAAAAGACACCTGTGGCTCATCACATCTCACATGCCAGGCTAGTGCCCACCTCATGGAACTGTGCAATCCTGGTACTTGCAAAAAAGAAGAAAAATACAACAAGAGGGAAGCTTTACCTCCTCCAATTCTTCCCAGTTGTAGTTATTGTTTCCAACTATCATGGCCCTGAGCTCTGTGGGCTGAAAGAGTTCCAGGACTTTCCCACCACACACTTTCAGGAAGCCAGTGGAAAAAGCTGTGTACCACTCATGGATGGAGAGGTTGAAGATGTAATTTACGTAGGCTTCAACAAATTCTTCCCTAGTGCATTGAGAAAAAGCAGGCAAAGGAAAGCACTTTTAATCATGTGCCTGAGCAGCACCACTGCTAAGTTTTCCTATTTCTGCCTGTAATGTGTCTTGCAAACTTTGCGACAGGTTCAACCCACTGCCCTCCTCTCACTGAGCTGAGTCAAGGGAACATGAACAAAGAATGAGGCAGCAAGTACCACCATGTGTCTGTTTATTCCCTGGCAGTGGCAGCACAGGAGGTTCCCCAGCAGCCCAGCTCTATACCTCCATCAGGAATAGAGCCCTTTTCCCCATGGAACCCATGCCCACACAGAGGTTGCATTAAGCAAATCTCAGGATTCTCTCACCAGAGGAACACGTCCACCCTCTGGCCCAGCTCCTGCAACTCTCATTTTGGAATTCTAGGAAATAACCAACGGCTCTTCTCAGTGTGCAGGTGTCCAGGGTTACTCAGCACAGGGCTCTGTGCCCACCTGCAATGACCTGGGTCTGCTGGGTTGTTGTGAGCAAGTGCTCTGCCAGGAGGAGTGAACCAAATCAAACAGACAATGCCCAGAAGACCACTGCTCCCAAACCCAAGAGCCTCGTGAGGCCCAAGTTAGGTACAATGTGAATTTTTCAGAGACAGCTGCTGCTGACCTGGTCCTCAACGAGTTTTGCCAGTGGTTCAGCACTTTCAAAGCCAAAGCTGTAACTTACAGGCAGATTGAGGAAATCTTGCTCTGAAAAGTCTTGATCTGAAACTACATGGTCAATTCCCTCTCTCCTGGCTCCAAAAAGAAAGCAATCAAAAGAAATCAAGAAAGACCCCTTATTACAGAGCAAGAAAACAGTGTTAGGAAACCTCCTATTAGCCTTTGCACTCTGGTTAAATAAATACAGGACATGTGCATTTGGAGTATGTGACAAAGAGAATGATTCCTCTCAGAATGACAACCCTTTTTTGCTGTTTTGCTTCCAGGGTTCCCAAGTACAGCATTAAAATAAAAACACCATTCTGTAGTCATTGGCAAGAAACTTGTGGCAGGCCCTGGCCAAAGCTTGTCTCTGGATATTGTTAGGAGGTTAAGCACCTTTATTCTACTCTCTCTTTCCTATTCTCAAAGCACCATCATCTGAGCGCAATACTAGAATTTTATTTGTGCAATGACTTAAAATATTTCCCCTACATTATCATATATTTTTGCTGGTTTGGTTTTTTACACCTGACAATAATGCACCAGGCAATGTGGCAAACTGGGACACAAAACTACTCTCTGTGGATGGAGCTGTCATTTTTGCCTGGCATTGGAGCACAGCTCACACCTGCGCTCAGATGATAAGCAGATCAGGGAACACTGCGGGATCCCAATCTCTAGCTGAGGAGGTCACAATTCAAATAAATATTTTGACCTTTTGGTGTAGGAATTCTCACCACATGTGCCATGTAAAAGCGGTGAGGGACGGGTGAGAAACCAAAAAAAGAAAAATAAGGAAGCAGACTGGCAAATATAAAAACTTGGAATAAGAAATCATATACTTTCCAGCGCATTTGTTTTATTGTCATTTTCCTGATAGTCACCTGAGCATTAGGGAAATCCAAGCTGATTAAGCACTTAATGATTGCTTAATACTTCTCTGGCTGTTACGGTCATGAACCCTTTATCAAGAACATTTTATATTGTGAGGCCCAATATGAACTCCAAAGGAGAAAGGGAAAAGGCAGGCATTTCCTGCCTGGCATTTTGCAGTCCTGCGCATTCTCCAGTTGCCAGTGAACTTTCCTCAAGCAGGAAGGGCAATGCCCAACAACATACACACAGCAAACTATTCAGGCCAAAAGAGCAGCAATTAGTCTCTGGTCTCTAAATGTAGGGGTGGAGGAAGTCATTAAGCACTGTAAGGTGGATGAATTGACAGCTATGTCTAGACTTGGATTTAGAGGTTAGCTTGAGTTCAAAACTCTGGTCAAGGCGAAGCAATTGTGTTCCGGAATGTGTTAAGCCAGTGGAGCTACACACTAGCCTTTCTTCTTCACAATTTTCTTGTCTTGTTGCCTATCCTGACTTAATAAACAGTTGCAGGAACTAACACGGGTGCTCCTTCCAAATATTTGCTCATCTAATGTCTTTGTTCCTCCCCTTAGGCACACAGTAGAAAAATGGCATTTTTTCTTTTAAGTGTGCATGCCCAGCCTAAAAACCAAAAGGGTACTATCACTGTCATTTTCACTGTCACAAGTGTAGATAAAACTCTCCTCTATTTACCTGAAGCCCATCTTCCCTTTGTAGGGAGACAGACTTACACTGCTCCATCTCCACGTGGGTTTTCCACAGAGGCAGCTGTTTAGCTGTAAACCTGCACCCTTTTGGGCAGCAGTAAAGTAGGTAAGAAGGTAACACAGACAAAGCTTTTGTTACAGCAATGGCTTTAGACACAATCAGAACCCTTTTAAATAATCAGATTAATAGGAAATGACTTCATCTCCAGGCTTGCCAGGAAGGTCTTCAGCAATTCTAGCCCAAGCCCCTAACCATGCCACTGACTAGTCACTGGATCACACTGTTTTGCAAGCAGAGAAAGAATTTGAAAACACTGCTTCAAGGAATAAAAGCATTTCTAGAAATCCAATTACAGGATTATGAGAAGAAAATAGTTTAGCAGCTGGAAAAAAAAAGGAGGGGAAATGGTAGCTGTGCTGGTAATAACTCTCAGGTGTTCAGTCAAATGGAAAGGAATCCATGTACAGCAGGGCCTTATGGCTGTAATCAGGGATGGTGGTCCCTATCAGGCATAGCCAGGGGAAAGTGTTTCTGGCTCCAGAATTAATAGTATAAACAAGTTTTCCAGGCTCAGGTTTGTTGTTCATGTACAGTTCCTCTCAGGGAGATCAACCTTTATGGGCCAAAATAATTTGCAATCTCTAGTAACCATGAGAAAACTGCCAAGGATGTAAATGAAGGGAGGAAGACACCCAAGCAAAGGGTGTAGGACATTTTCCAAACATCAGTGGAAAGATGCCGAAAACTTGCTTTTCATTAAAGTGTCAGTAGCATTCAGCAACTTCTGAACAACTGGCCTTAGAAACTGTTCACAGTGACTTCTAATTCTCTCCCACATTTCACCTCAGCCAAAGTTTCTGCGGCCCTGCACCTGACTTCACCACAAGTGTGAGGCCATGGCCACACACACCCCACTTACCTATTGTCCTTCTGCACCAGAATTTTATCTCCATCTTCAATCAGGTTCTTCTGCTCTGTCACACCATAGCTTTCCCTGCAGATCTATATAAAACCAGAAAAGTAATTTTACCAGAAGTACTTTTCAGGCCATATGCCTGCAGAAAGATACAGAGTTCTCTTTCACATTTGGTGACTGGCATGCGAAAGGTGAGACAGAGAAAAACAGAACATTCTTTCTCTGCTCCAAAATGCCCTGTGTGCTTCAGCACCTTCCATCATTTATTTTTGCTGTAGGACTGCTATTAAGTCTAAAAACTCAGAAAGGGAAAAAGTTATTCTTTTAGGCTAAAAAAGTTATTCTTTTTAGGTTAAAAAAATCCAAGAGATAGATAACTAAAAAAAAATGTACTTAACTATGCCCACATGCTCTGGCAATAAAAAGGACTCCCTTTTTAATAACAGAAGCTAGGTAGGTTAATTCATCTGCTCTCAAGAGCAAGATGGTGTGATCAGAGACAGCTTCCTGCTTTTGCCTTGCCTAGGCTGACTCTAGTACATATATACTCTGTACATACAGAATCAGTCATGTGGAGAAAATACAACTTGTGTATGGAGTTGCCATACACAAGAGGCTCAGCTTTTAACATGCAAATTTGTCAAATTATTAATTTCAAGGTTTGGAGTATCAGTCCTATATTCATTTCAAAGTTTTAGCAGATGTATTTGCATGTCTTTATGTGTCGTGCAATGTACAGTACAAGAAAGAGAGAGTAAGAATGCCTTTTTGTGTGAAAAGAGAAAAGCCTCTTGTGTTACTTGGAAGGTATTCATTTTCCACACAGTCTGCACTACCATCATTGTGGCTTCATTACCTCATCCTGAATTGCAGCTTTGACCTGCATGAGACAGTCAGACCTGCACCTCTTTGTGAGGTTCTAAATGTTAGCACATGATGAGGGATGTACCTGATGCTCCAATGTACATCAAAATTGAACTCTTCATTTTAGGTAATCTCCACTGTGTCACTGAAACTATTGTATGCAGGTTACTAGCTAGGAAAATAAATTCTTTTACTGCCACAGTAGCAGAGGAAAGCTGACTACCTCAGCATGCCTCCTAGCAATGGCCTCCAGCATTTTGTTTCTAAGAAAGTCTGGCCAAACACACACGCTATAAATTTTAAAGTTAAAAAGTAATAATATTATGACAGCAATACTGCATTAGTATTTCAAGAATTGACTTAGTGGTTTCAAAGCTTAACTTCCATTTTCAAGGAGGATTTAGGAACCTGCTTCTCACTGTCTAGTGTGAGAAGTTGGCCACTGGCATTTAAGTCACAGTGACAACAAGGCTATTTTGAAAACCACTCTGCTTAATCTACTTACTAGCTCAGTTTTCATGACCACATACGAAAGAACAATGGAATCAATAGCAAAGAATTTTAACATTAACACGGGGTACATGCTACAGGCATATTTTGGAATAAACCATAACACACATGAATAAGTAGATGGCTTCCAACTATACCACAATCACAGAGTTGTTATGTTAAATATGTCTTACTGTAAAATTCAAGCAGAATGTCTCTTCTACATCTTCCCCGGGGTAATCTAAAAGTTGCTGAAGACTCCTACATGATAGGTAGGGAAAGAAATGAGGAAAGAAAACATCAGCTATTCAAAGAGCAAAACTAAAATCAGCAAAAGTAAACAGCATCATAAATCTGGATAACAGGATTGCAAGAGAGAGAATCTGAGTCACCTGAAGAGGTAAGAAAGAAATACAGCTCAGAGATGCTTTGTTAGAAGTAGAAACCTAGAACATGGATCCACTTTAACGATCCTGGCTTGAGAACAGAATTACATTTCTAGCTCTTAAGGACTGCAAGATATTTATGCCCTCCACACAAGAGTGGAGGGAGAGAGGGTGGTGGATTGTATCTGTATCCACATCGTGTAGAAAATAATCTTCTCTTGTCCCTCATAATCCTGCTGCTGTCTTCCTGACATTTTACTTCATTATTGTTCAATACAGTCGTAGCTTTTTACAGATAAATCAGGTGACAACTCAGGAGACAAAAGAAGCCAGCAATCAAACAGTGGGATCTTAGCCTCTCAGTGTTAGAGAGAACCAATATCCCCATGCAATTAGGCAGAAAAAAAAGAAATCAATACGCCATTTAGAAAAAGTCATTCCTTCACTCCATTCAACTCCGTTCTGTCATGGGAGAAGGTCAGAGTCACACTGGTTCAGGGATGGGACATCACATCCTACATACAGTTCCCATCCCAGGCTACACCAAGAGACACGCAGAGGATCTGCTGGTCAACCCAAGGCTGGCTTGAGGGGAAAGGCTGCGGCTCGGATCTGGGGTCACACATGCAGTCACGCAGTGGAGGGAACAGCCCCCACCCCTGTTTCCAAAGGTGTGTGGTAGGTATCTTTTGGCTGTGTTGCTATACAGTTTCTGGGCTCAGGAAGGTGGGTTAGAGCCTAAGCAGATGGATCTGATAGCCTGTCAGAGAGAAATCTGACGTGAAATTCACTACTGGCTTAGGTACTTTGGTAGGATCACAGCCTCCCAAATCAATCAGTCACTCAAAAGGATCAGGAGGTGTTTTATTGAACAGCTTTTACCCAGTTTGGCATTTCTTCTTCTCAGATGATCAGTCTCCCTTCCCAGAAAGGCTGCAAATTTTGGTTTTCTCTTACCTTCCTTCCGTAGGGGATAGCTCCTTCAAATCCTCTAGGCAGGGCTTCACATTCAAGAGTTTTTTGTAGAGAGCCAAGGGAAAGTGAAGGTCTACCACTGTGAAGTTGTATATTGCAAGACCGCAAATGATGCCAATCAAGTGAAACCAGTTGTGTTCTACAAAACACTGCAAACCACACAGAGATACATGCTGTCACAAGGGCCATGCATTGTATTCTTTCCCCCATGCACAAAGAAGCCAGCCCCTGCTTTTCCAACTGGGACAAAAAATCAGAGCACTCCCATCAGGTCCCAGTTTGGTTGTGAACTCCTTGCTGGAGCGTGGCACAGAAATGAAGATTCAGAACCCAATCCCTTTCACTTTTGTAAGTCATGACTAGTTGTGGAAACAGCAACAGCTGCTTTCCACCTTATCTGCCTTTTATTTCCCTTTTACAGACCTCTGCATTTAGACATTAACAAAGCTTTGATGTGTGTTGTCTATGTACTGCAAGAAAATGTGTTAACAATTCTCTCCCTACCACCCTTCCATCTTCTATTAAAAGCTTCTGCATAACCACAGTGCCACCCAAGCAAGTATACCAGCATAGGTGTTGCTATACTGGCCTTCATTCCTTCACATATTTACTCTCACACTGACTTATCAGTCACAGACTGGCTGCCTATATTTGTTAAATTTTCGGTGACTCTCATTTTCGGTGCTTATACTGTCATTATTCTTGGTGTCAAAAGACTTGGTTTCATAGCACTAACATGAGGAGTAATTGCTCTATAATACTGTTTACAAGTTACAAAAAGTACCATGTAATTTCCTTTCTTGTAAAATGTAATTAATAAACTCAAAGAACCCCCACCAGGACAGATACACCTTAAGGGAAGACTGACAATATTATTTCCCATTGTACTAGCTAGGCAGGTGAAGATAAAAGGACATAAACCACCACTTCCAGCATAATGCTATCTGACAGGTACAGAACTTGTACTCCCCACCCTTCCAAAACCAACTAACTTTCACTACAAATTGTGTTTCTTGCTGTTTAAGAGCTTCCTTATATAAAGCATTAACGATTTAGATCCTGAAGATGATAGTGATGCATGACTAAGTAGATTGGTTGCAATTACGTGAACAGCAAAGGAAACACAGAATTCTAATGCCACTTCAACCTAAACCTCTGGTTCTGTTAAACAGCACATGATTATCACGTTCATGATAATAAGAGTTCTATTAACTGTCATCTGATACTTAATACAAGTTCTATTATGGAACGAGAATAAAGAGAAAGAGCCACCTCCTTACAGGTACAGTCATCACCATTTTACTAAAGTTAATGGACCTACACTAATTTACAGTACTGAAAATAGAGCTCACATTGTATTGTGGGTGGAAAATGAGAGGAACGTAATTTCTTTCCCATAGTTTGCCACTAACTTTCTTGTCATTCAAATGCAGCAGATTATTTCAACCAGGGTGTATAGAGAGCAAGGGCTTACCGTGTCTGAAAACCACAGCAGATTTGACTCTGGGTAGTAAGTGAACATGCCATAGATGGGGTTGAGGAGTTCTTTTAACAACAGAAGGAAAAATTCTTTTGTCACTCCTCCAGCATCAACAGCTTCCTCACCATCAAAGATGACCTGTAGAAAAGGCAGGTCAGTAACAGGGATGCAGAACTGAGGCTGAATGAATCAGACAGCTTCCTAATTGGAAGCCATGCAAAACAGCTTGTCTAAGATGCTGAAATACACTGCAACCCATAAGCCACTGAAAGTGTTCTGCTTGTAGGGAGGGAGAAGGAACTGAGGGTGGCAAATCAGATAGTTTGAAAATGTTTTAACTCCTTATGCAAATCACAAACAACTACCTGTTCTCCCAACAACAAAAGCAGCAACATGACAGCAGCTGCTGAGTTTTGTGGCAATCTCTCAGAAATAAAATACGCCCTATTGTAAGTGGCCTGTTCCTGCAGAAGAGCAAATTAGAGACTGCATAATATCATAGAACTGTTTCCTGCCCTGCCCCTGCAGAAACACCCAGAAAAAAAGAGTACATCCCCCGCCTTCTTGTAAACTGTCCACTGCCAAAACACTCCACGAGTCAGAGAGGAGAAAGACTCAATGCCCACATTGAATAGATCAAATGTCCCTGTGTGCTATACCTAGGGCAAAGCCACTGTACACTGATGAAGTGGTAAAAAGCTGAAGAAATGGCACCTGGGTGAGAGGATGCTAAAGGTGTGGGGAAAACTTACTTTAAGAGGTTTTTTCAAATCAATGTCTGAATGGATGCTCAACTCCCTTAAAGCATCACCAACTAAGTTGCTCCTGCGAACATGAAGTACCAGGAAAGGGCTTCTGGCCAGCAGAGGCTCCAGGGTGAGAAGCATGAAGACATTCTGCAAATTTGCACCATTTATTGCAACCTGTAAATAAGAGAGGAGTGAGAAACAGCCACAGCTCAGCTCCTTTCTTCCTATGGAAGGAAAACAATTAACAATGGTTTGCCTGGTGTTCCTTTCATCCTTACCCTTTTAGTTTGGTTGCCAGAGGGTGCAAGGATTACATGCTCACTTTACAAGGGTGTATATATGTGTGCCTACTTGTCCTCCCCATTGACCACACCAACATCTTTTGAGTCCACTGATTGCTTCACCAAATTTGAGCGAGTGAGATCAAATTCCTGAATGCTTTTTGACACTAGGCAGGTGGGTGGGGAAAAGATGCTTTACTCATGCTCTTATTGAGTTAAGAAACTCAGTGTGAACACAACCCTGACAAGAGTCAGAGAGGCCGTGAGGGAAAGCAGTGTTACTAACATACCAAGCGAGGAGCCAGTTGACAACCACACCTCGCCTGAGTGGTTGTCTTCATAAAGATTCTCTCAGTGCAACAAAACATGTACCAGACTGCTGCCTGCCAAGAAAGGATAGATACCCTCCTCATGGTAATCCACTGCTCACAAACTGGGCAGCTGAAAATACACACAAGAGCATGACAAGATGAAAGAAGAAAGCGACTCCAGCTTCTGAGTATAGGCCGAGCCTCTTCTGCCTTGCTGCAGGCTGCAGGCAGCCATAGAAAAGCTAAGAAGTGGGTGTTACATAGAACCAGTGCCATGTCCGTGAGTAATTATGATGACAGTTTTCTACCCTGAAAGAACCTGACAACCAAGAACCTCAACAAATCAGTTTCACAGAGTATAGGCCCAGGCCCCAGCTGCACTGGATGAGGGACCGCTGCTCAATGATTTGCCTCTCTCAGGAGCCACCTGCATGAGCAATGCCTAGAGCTAGGAGGTGGCACAGAGATCAGTTGTCCTTGTCACAGCCTGGCCATGAGGTGGCTTGGCTGCCACCTACAGGGTAAGGGTGCTGAAGCTGAAAACCTGCCATGAGCACGCTCCTGGAGAACCCCAGCTCTACACAGAAGAGCAAGACACAAACATTGCCTCTGCAATATCCAGGGCAAAGAAGTTCTCCAGCTACTCTTCTTCAATGGAAACAATAAAGTGCTGTACACACTAACTCTCAGTGAACTCCTTTCCTTGCTGGTATCAATGCAAAAGACAGGAAAAAAAAAGAAATGGGATAGGAAAATTGAGAGAGAGAAGGATTACCTGCATCTGTAGTTCTGCATCTGTCTGTAACATCTTGGTCTTAGCCTGAGCATCAAAGATGAAAGGGTAAGAACAGAGCGTCACAGCATCCTGCAGGAAAGGCAAGCAGATTCATTCCTATTTACAGCTTCCATAATACTTCTTTAAATAAGAGCAATGAAAAAACAAATTTCTTACCTGCATGATAGATGGTCTTACTTTCTATGAAGGAAAAAAAGAGAATTATAAAAATCTCTTACTCTTTTGATTTTGTGTCTTGTATTTTTTTTTTAAATACATCCAAAGAAAATTTTTCTCCTCTGGGACCAACAATCTTTCCTCTCAAAGAAAAGCACAGGAACTTCCTTGAAGAAAATGCACAAGTCCAATTCAAAACTTGAACAGCAAACATTACTAAGAGGACTAACTGGCACGGAAGCCTGTGTTAGCCTGCCATAGGGGAGACTTACTTTTACGAACAAAAACAAGAAAACTACCCCAAAGGCAGAGCCCATAGGAAACAACAGGAAAGACCATAAGGCAACAACATAACAATGTAAGACCACTCCTGCAATGTAAATTACTCCTCTCATTAGCCATATTGTAACATAGTAACATGTTACTATCACCTTAACATAAACTGGTGTCAGTATTTTATTGTTCTGCTCACTTAAAGTAAGCACATAGCAGCAGCACGATTTAAATAATGGAAAGTAGGGGGCAGGGGCCACAGCCCACACAACATTTAGAAAGTATGTCCCCATGAAAGCACACAAAAATTCTTGCTACAGTCAGGTTTTATTCTTGCAGCATCCTTTGTCAGATTTTTTTTTGGTGTTTTCTCACACTTAGGATTCCTTTCCTTGCTATAATTAAATAATCTCACCAGGTTCCTACACAACATATTCCATCCCTCATCTTAGTTATCTCCTTTTTTACAGATGGGAAAGTGAGGCATAAAAGAGGTGAAGGGTCTTACCCAAGATCACCCAGCAGGTTACTGGAAGAGCCAGGAATAGAACCCACATCTCTTGAGTCTTGGTTCAGTCCCCTAGCCAGAACGCCACACTGCCTCCTCTTACAGAGCAACATTTTAAGATCACTGGCTACATTATTCACAATACCTGCCTAAACAGCAGAAGTAAAGGGTAAAAATTATAATTTTAGTATGCAGGACTTGGCTCCTGAGGTCTTGATTACATTAAAAGGATCCAGTGACTGAATTAATCGCCTTGTGCAAGGATTGAATGAGATTCACATTAACAATCACAGAGGTTATTGCAAGTGTTAGTTAAACATTGTTAACTCCAGCTCTTCTGACAGCCTAATTTTAAGTCAACTTTGTCAAGTCACTGAGTACCCAAATCTGAGAGACTTAATATGCTCCTATACTGAATACATTACGCTATCATTAAGGATATTAAAAATACAGATCTCTATATACAGAGACACAAACATGGACAGCTACTTCAAGGACTATATATAAAACTACTTACCATTCCAGCCTGATGCAAGAACCACATGAGATAATCCTCCTGAATGTCCACCAAGCTGGAAATCTCAGGGATATAAAACTTATCATATTCTACATGTTTAACCTTCTGGTTTACCTAATGAAGAAAACAGATGCTTTTTAAAATATGGATATATTCGGCATTTTTCTTAGAACACACAGGTTTTGCTTTCACAAAATCAGTTGTAGCAGCTTGCAACAATAGGGCCCAGAAAGTCTTCAAAAACACATAATCCCTTCTATCTTAGTATGAATAATGATAAATCTCTTTCTGATTTATTTTAGTTCCCCTTCCTCCTCACACATATTGACCAGCAACAATACAGTGGGAGCAGAAAGCATCATGAGACGGGTATTTGTGATGCCAAACCACACAGCCTGGTGGCTCAGCAGCAGCATTCTTTAGAGTAACTTTTTCCCAGTGTTTGAGACAGGACTAAACAATCTTCAAGTACATTGAATTCAGGAAAACCACTAACATCTTCCTCATTAGTGGACAATGACACAGCTCACAAGCCAGGCCCAAGACCACTCTGCCCCTGCCCATTGGGAAAGGGCAGGTAAAAGTGAATCACCTTGAGCCAGCACATGCCCAGGGCTGTCCTCTTACCTTGTGGAGTTTCTCCAGAAGTCTGAGAGCAGCTGTAATGTAGCTGCTGAACAGGACTGGGATCAACAGTGTCTTTCTTCCACTGAGGAGGTAAACCACTGCACCTTTGTAAAGGTCCACCAGCCTGAGGAAATATCTTGGGCACACCTGAGACCACCAGTTATCTGGAAAGCAGAGGAACATCAATATAAATCCTGAATTAAAGGCCAGAGTAACCCCTAATTAAGGGGTTATGGCTGAAAATATGATCATGCACCAAAAGGTTACTTCAAAAAACTTCCTGTTTCTCTCCTAACTGTACCAACAGGAAAGTGAGCAAAGAGTCAGATACACACATGAAATTGAAAAGCTCTTCCCTTTCCACTCTCATACACCCACCCCAGTCATTACAGCCCCAATCTCTGATCAGTGAGAGAGCCTGAAATTCAATGTTTTTCAACTTTGAATTCAAGATACATCTTGTATTCAGGATGCTGTGATCTTGTGGGCAAAATGCTGTCTCTCATGATTTATACGGAAGAACCATCCAGGCCAGTGCTTTGTAGTACCACATCCTTTTCCAGCAGGTGTCACAATATGTTACCTGGCACATCTGTACTAAAGGTTGGAACTGCTCCTCTTTAGAAAAGCTGATTTCTTTCTTGCCAAGGACAGGTAACTCTTACCTCTCCTCTGGAGAGACCCTGACTATTAGCTTCCTTGCTAGAACCAATCCACTTGCAAAGTAGAAGTTGGAGCCTGGAAAACCATCACGTCAACTGTTAGAAGCAAAACCAATTTATCCTCTCAAGTGTCAGCACAACAATAGATTCTGGCAGGCAAAGGTATGAGAGCCCTTTATATTTCTGTATGCTAACAATCACAGTGGGCTACTATGAGCAGAGGAGGAAATTCAGTTCCAAAGCCTCTCTGAATACAAAAAATAAATCACTAAACTTCAAAATAAATTTCTCTGCAGCAACACTCCTGGAGATCTGAATTCATTACTTAGCATTTTACATGATAATATGAGATTTAGTAAAAGACACCCTTAAGAAACAGAGTAAGATAACAAGTAAGATCTTAGGAAACATAAGTAACAATTATTAAGCAGCATATGTTCTGCTTAGCCTAAAATTAGCTCATAGGAAATAGTATAAGCTGAAATGAGAAGATTCAAAAGTGGTAGAAGAGGTGGGGTGTTCAGCTTGAACACAGAGCAGTCAATGGGTTTTCTGTTCCTTATACAGGACAAAGTAACTTTATGTTTAGTATATTCTTCTATTTACCTTATATAGAAAGGATATGATTCTATGATATTCTAATGTGGACAAGACATTAAATTTAAGAGAATAAGATCATTTAATCTTCATGATATACAAAATCTATGTTCACATAGAGGCACGCAAACTGAACTGGAACTGAATCTCTGAATGTAGGTAAACTAGATCAGGTAATTTAGATTAACCTCCCTAGCAAATGTTCTTTGAAATTATATTCTACTTGTAAATTCAAAACAATTCTTAATCAAAATTTTCTTTCTCGTTTATTATCCACACAGCCATAAATTTTATGTGTCTTAAGTTACTGTAACTAACTTCCCATATCAAACCTGCATGGCACATTCTTAATTTCTTCATAGGTCATGTTTAAAATTCAAGTTTTACATTTATATTTCTCTTACATGGGAACATAAGTTTTGAGGGAAGGACTCCTTGAGTCTTTTTTGTTCCCAGCTGCTTTTTAGAGGCAACTGCTTCATAAGAACACTGTGCCACGAGTAACACCCAATTAGCATTGTAGCAGAACAGAAAAATCAAACCAACATTAAAACACCACTGAAAAACCTAAAGGCAACACTGTGTCCCAGCTGGATACTGAAAGCAAGGTGCCTCTTAATTGACAGCCTCTTACCAAGAACTTTGCTGGGGTTGGTATCGAGGCGCAGAATTGCCATTGCTAGAGGAAGGGTTAACGTGATATAATACTTGGAGTCTTGGAAGGGTGGGAATTCAGGGAGAATCAGATAGATCCTCATCGCCTCGACATCTGGTGGTGAGCTGGACAGCTGAGGAATCAAAAAGCTTTCAAAGCTCTTCAGTATCTAAAAGAAAACAAGAGAAAAGAAAGCAACTTATCCTGGGTGACACAACACCTGCAATATAGATGGCGTGTAAGAATTGATGAACTGGAGCACACTCAGAACAGGTGGACTTCATAGCTTTGTCTCACGATCTTTTAAAAACACTCCATAGGACAAGACTAAATTCCATGTTTTGACAAAATGCATGAATATTTGGATAGGTTTCTCCAGGGCTGGCTAAAGGTTAGTTACCCCCTCCTGTTAAGGTCATACACCTACTTTAAGTCAAACCCAGAGTTAAAAAAAAAATTAAAATTATAGCTAAAATTGGCATGGGGAACATGTATGATGTTATCCCACAGATCTGCATTCATGAAAGAAATCATCTACATTAGAATAAATTATACAACCATAAAGTACTCAACTCCTGACAGGCAATAAATGAGCACACAGTCATTATTTACAAGTATAACATAGACAGAATTAATTTCAGCAGCCATTTCAAGTACTAAATGCCATGAAATTAAACTTTTTTAAAAACAAGTTTAGAGGCACTGAGTTCTGAGGTGGTGAAAATCAGCCCAGGTCATGAAGGATCTGGCCTGCAGATTTGGAATACAACCCTTCTCCTAAAAAACTACTGTTACTTGCATGTTACAGAAGGACAAACCCTTTATTTCCCTTCCGAATACATAAAACCCCAGAAATGCAATACCTGGTCTAGGAGAATGGAGTGCTGACTGTTCATCAGCTTCTCAAACAACACTCTGGTGGAGTTCAGATCAATCCCTGGGATCTTCGGACTGGTTTTAAAATGTTCATCGATTCTTAAAAAAAAAAAAATAATAATCCCAGAGACAGGCGTAAGACACCATAACCTGAGTACTGGAATGGCCCAAGAACAAGCAATGGTGAATTGACCTCTAGGAAATTAATCAAACTAGAAACAAAGCAGAAGTTGGAATCTTCTTGACAACGACAATATGGACAACTATCCCTTCTGAACTCTTCTGGGCCTTGGTTAAGGTTGGGATTCTTGCAAAGAAACACTTTATCAAAGTCTTTGATTTCTCCAGGAGTCCTTCACTGACACAAGAGCCTGCCCAGATAGGCAGGACTGCTTAAAACAATCTGTAAAATATGTATCTATCATATGCATCAGGATCCTCTGTGTTGTCCCCGTATACACTACTTTTATAGAAAAACCATTGGACAAGCAGAAAAACACAAGAACAATGAGTAAATTGTATTCTTTTTCAAGTTCCTCTTGGAAAATGTTACTCAAAGATTACTCAGAGTAACTAAGCTTTCCTTCACCTAGTTATAGGTCACTTACTCATCACATCACCATAAAAAATTTCTCCTCCTCCTCATCTTATGCTGTTACCTCCCCAACATTTACACACATAGCCAACACAATCCTTCCCAACCCACAGTCTTTGACTCAGCTCTGCATATCATATCCTTGTCACCACCTGTTGCTGGTTACACACATTTGAAATTCCTGCTTTTGTAAGTAGGAGCACAAAACTTTCCACAACTGATGTCACCTACAAGGAAAGTGCTTCCATGCTGCCCCAGATGTACTTTACAAGAGCAGCCTGTGTTCCAGCATACCTCCACAGGCACCAGCCCCCACCAGCTAGCTCAGATGGGTGAGAGACTATTCAGAGACCTGGCATCACTCATTCCCCCTTACGTAATACTCCTATCCCTCTTTTTTAAAGATGGTAATTCTTGTTTCATAAGGAAAAATAACAGTTGTGGCAACTCCAGGCAATCTGTGTCACTTATGGTACACTCCCATGCACTTTCTTAGACCGTTTGTCTTCCTTACCCAGCTCTGACCACCCACCTCTTTAGTGAACACTTTCTGCCCCCATCTCCTGTTTGATCAGAGACATCAAATCCTACTGCAGCAGTGAGTGAAGCAAAGGGATTCCAGTCTGCCTCAAGGGAAAGACAGACTTCTGAACTCTGCTACTTACTTCTTCTCCAAGAAGCTTCCATTCCAACAGGCAGCTGAGGACAGTATCTGAACAACATTACTGTTTGCAGCAGGAAGACAAAAGAAAACAGATAGAGAGGTTAATGAACAGATTTGTCCCAGCAAATCTCTTCAGCTCTCTTCCCTTCCTTCTATGGGAAACAATGTCAGGATGACCCCTTCAGAGGCACAAGGGTAAGTAGTTCATTCAAGATCATATAACACCCCTCTTTGAAAGGAGGGATGTTAGCAGTGCCTCCTTTCTACCTATTCTGCCCTTCTCATGGTGGGCACCCAGGGGAAGGAAATTAATCAGTCTGCTCACAACTTCTTGCTGCTTTTCATAAACTCTAAGCACACAATGAAGGACAATTTTAAAAAAACATTTCCCACCCACCATTTGCAGTGTTCTGAGGTAGCCTCAAACTCCTCTGGTTTTGCTCTGAAACTCTAACTTGGCAGCCTTGTGACTGGCAATTGTCCTCCCCTTGGAAACGACCAGGAACCACACTTGAAAGGGCTGCTAAATTTCAAGTGAAAGCATGGCACGGAAGCCAACAAAATTATTTAAATAACACTTTCAACAAAAGGCTTGTCCAGTGCCACAATACCTACTTGACAGAATTAGAACTGTTCTTTTCTAAAAGCTTTTGCCTCCAGACATCTATAGTTTCATCATTTATTAAACAGGTGTAACGTGTTTCATTTATGGTCCGGAAATCATCAGCAGGCAAGGAATTCTGTGAGAAGATACAGATTTCAGCAAAGACAAGGCTTGTAAAACAATTCCTTCTTATCCATAATCTCTGTTTTCTATATATAACTGATAGCTTCCTTAGTGTGGTCTCCGAACAGGTTTGGTTAAAAAGCTGAGGCATTACTAAGAAATCCAAAAGGAAAGGCATGGGAAAAAACCCAAGATCATCATCAAGTACATTTTAAAAAGCAGGAAAGAAAAAAAACAAAATATCATTTCCTTAAATGTGCCAAAGCCCTCTTAAATACCACTATATGTAACTACGGGCTTAGTACATTTATTCTAGATGTGCTTCCATACTTCAAAAGTGTCTTTCAACACTTCTTGAAAGAAATAAGATGGAAACGGAAAAACCAACTCAACATTCAGGCCTCCATCCAGTATATCTTGACAAAACCCCAGTGTATGGGTCTGCGGCCCTACATGCAAACCCCAGGTCTCAGGAAGGAAGCAGCAGCCCCTCCCTTCCAATCCACAAATGAAATAACTCCCCTCCTGCTGATTGAACTGAAATCAATGTCTTCCCAATGGCTCTCTGATGTGCTCCTAAAGGAAGGCAATTTTCAGCCACTCCTAAAATCTTGTAAATCCCTGTAACAACTGTCATCATTGGTAACATTCAACATTGGTTGAATGGACTTCAAAGCAACACTTCACTTTTGGGAGGTATAACCAAAAAAAAAAAAAAATGCATTGTGAAGGCGGGAGGGACAGAGGAACAGCCCCTTGATACTTGATAAGATACTTCATTTGTTTTACCTCATATTTGGAGCAAAGCACAAATGTTTGGTCTCCTCCAGAGAAGATATGTTTAACAATGTGATATTTACAAGCATCTGTTAAAGAAAGAGATGCAATTGTGTTAGAGGATGATGAATGCAACTTTCTACTGCATTTGCACTGTCAGTGTCTCAGGCTTTACACTACAAGGAGCACCTGGGTCTCTTGAAGGCCAGACTGAAATCAGTTGGAACTCAAGAACTGTAGCACTTTCTTGAGAGATACACAAGGGCCTGGCAAGAGGGGAAAAATGTAGTTTTTAAAATGCAATGGAGATTTTAAAGAGAAATGAAGGCCCTCAGAAATCAATATTAGTATAATTTCATGAAGGCTCAAGATCTCCAAATGTTGAATTCTGCCATGAAAAAAAGAAAGAGAGTGCACACATTAACAGAAAGAGCAAGAGGTCACCTGATAATTTCCATAGCGCATTTGGGACAGGAGAATGAGTTTCTTCTGCATTTTCAAGAACTTTCACAGAACAATGTCAAGATATCTTTAGACAGCCATGGGTGAAATGAAATTATTCATGTCCATTTGCAACTCCAAATCACGCATAATACATACCAGGTTTCCCTGAGATTTGCCCATTGTGAGCTGCCCAGTGACCCTTGACAGGAGAGGGACACTTAACATTGCAAGTGTGCCCTGTTCCCAGCTGGCCTCTTGTTCCACAGCCAAATGCATAGATCATTCCTGAAGAAGGCACAAAGGCTAAAGTGTGACGTCTGTAACAGAGACAGGTACAAAGTTTGGGCCTCGTTTAACGATTAAAAGGGAAAAAACCAAACCAAAACAAAAAAAACACCCACAAAAGCAGCCTAAAACTTCTGCTCAGTTCCCCTAGGCCAGAAGCTGGTGCAAAGTGCCATCTTTATGCTAGCATCAATGCTCAGTTTTTGCCACCTGATGGCACTAGTTTATGAGAAGAACCTCCTTAGTGACAAAGAGCAGCCTGTGACAGCGTAGGGCTGGTACCAGGCTCACACAGACTGAATTAGCTTAGTCATTTGCTAAGCCTGGCAATGACACAGCACCACTGTCACTAATTCTCTTTTCATGAAAGAGGCTGGAAACTTGTGACCAAAGGAGCTACTCCAAAGTCCTGGTGAATTATTAAGATGGAAAGGTATTTTATGGCAGGTGGCAGCACATGGAACAACCCCAATTAAAAAAAAAAAAACCAACAACAAAAAACCACAATTCCTTCCTTAAAATTCTCATGGGAAGTAAAATTTAACTTGATTTTGACATGTAGGATGCAGAAGCAAGACTATTTACAAGGCTCAGTGTCAGCATTTACCTCCACCAAAGAAAAAGACACACAAAGACACAGGACTCACCTGCCACAAGCAATCTGGGATACTTCACTGCCCATTAGCTCAAGAACTCTTCGGGGGTTCACTTCATCATTCATGGAGTCGTGTCCCAGTTGCCCGCAGGAACCTGCACCGAACGTGAACACCCCTCCACTCTGTTAGCAAATCAAACAGCATATTCTCCATTTAGGGACCCATAACCCAGCAGCATCTCTCTGACTCCAGTCCAGTACGAGCCCAAGTTTAAGCAGAGACTGCTGGGGATTTCCAAAGGATTCAGACAAGAACCTTGAGTCCTGCCAATGCAGCTTCCAAATAGTTACCTGGCCACCCAGAATTATCTTTAGGTATGTCTACAATAGCCCAGCTTCCTTCCCCACCCCCAAAGATGAATCTGACATCCCATCAAGTTTAAACATGTCTGAATGGTGCTCATTTCCACAGTATTTTACACCCGTCTCTGTCACCTGCTGATCACAAGGACTGTGACCTTTTTCCTTCCACAAGAGGTTCTACATAACTGATCTTCTACAGTGTTCTTCCCACAGGAAGTGTTCTTCCCAATGTTACCCGTTTTAATTAATTTTAAATTGGATAACACCAAAGCACCAAAAAAGAAAGCAGTATCTAGGAAGTGGCTGAGGCAAGGCAAGAACTGAGCAGTGATCTTCCAAATCCTAGCCCTGTCCTCTGTCCTCTAAACTATACACCACTTGGAAACAGAAGTTTGGAACCGAAAACCTCTTGTAAATGCTGTGAGTGACTGCTGATGTTTCATTTAAACACCCATTAATTTCAAGCTGCATTTTATTCTGATGCACAATATCATTCTCTTTTTATCATAAAAAAAAAAAAAAGCTATTTTCGCCCCTTTGGATGTACATTTGTTAATTTTTCTGCTCAAATTAATTCCTTTGAGCTATTCACCTGAATTTTACAATTCCCTGTCATGGATTAGTAATATCTTCATCTTCAAGAACAGCAATGGATCGTGCTGGCAATGAATCTCAGAATAAATTATAATAAGACTACACTTTCTATTTCATTTCTTTTGCTACAGTAAGTCAATCTCTTCTTTTCCACCATTACCCAGGACATTAATGTGAAATCATCAGGCAGGTGAGACAGCAGCCAGGTTAGCATCTTTACCTTTGTCAGAACTGCTGTGTGTTCCTCTCCACAGCTGATGTAAACAACCTTCTGAGACCGCAACAGCTTCACATGACAAGGGGATTCTCGGTCTGCATTGAAGACAAAGGAAACAGAGGAGTTTTTTCATAAACACAAACTTAGATGTCTGAAAAAGCCACCGACCGTCTGATTTTCAGACATGGTTTACGTGTGCAATGGAAGCTTTAACAACTATGGAAAAAAGTGATGTCCTTGAGTGCTTCACTACTGCTTTCCTCCTCCAATTCCTCTAAGATTTGGCCTAGCTCAAAGCAAGTTGTGCAGAGCAAGAATGCAAGTCTTGTATAAACTCAGCATGCCCTTGCAGTTTGGGAGGTATGATGAGTGCAGGCTAGCTACACCCACCTTCAGCCTCATGCTCCATGCCAGACTCCTCACTGACAACTGCAAAGGTTTGTTTCCAAAACTTTGCTTAGACCTTTTCCATACAGAACAATCCTGACACATGGGATACACCAGCACAACACACATGACAGTCTGAATCTCAAGGTGTATTTAAATGTGTAGCCTTCCGTCTGTTGTCATCCTTTAAGAAGTAGATCCTCCTACTTGCAAAGGCTAATCTCTCCCAACCATTAAGTGATGCTTTTCTCCTTCACTCTGACATTCTAATCCTGAAAAGCATGTCTCCCGAGGATGAATACACTACATAAGGTTACATGTTTTACTGAAACAAAAAATAAAAAAGCTGAGTATTTCAAGCAGTAGTCAGCACTCCAAAACAGCTGGATATTAAGGGGAGCAGCTGCTTACTTCATACCAACAAAAAACTAGGTTCCTACTTATGGAAGTTGTCCATTTTTCAAGATTTGACTTAAGATTTTAAGATTAAAGGTGCTTTTTTTCTGAGTAGCAAAAGCAAAGTGGTCACATTTTCATGGATTTAGAAATGACAGCAGATTTTTCATTTACTTTGTTCTGTACTTTAACACCCTGATCTTTATTTGACAGAAATAACACTTATCTCTACAGCATAATTGTTTAAATAACAGTGCTGTAGACTACTCACGTTTGCTGTTCATGTTCACTAAGTATAATTCACACTGTCTTACCATGATTCACTCACCATAAATATCACATATTTGCTACAGTGCTATGTATTGAGGGGCAAGCAGGGTATGATTCCTGGCCAACGCAGCCCCACAAGCAGATGTCCCTTATACATTTATTTAAGATTAGCCTCATGTCAAAGCAAGCCTCTCATACATAAACTGCAGCTCTGTTGAAATTAGAAGCACCTATCTGCTAGGCTACGTGGCAGGAACATGGCTGCTCTTATACTAGATCAACTCTAGCTTACATACAGTACAAGAGAACACACCTGAAGCATTTTTAAGAGAACACAAAGTAACTTACAAGTCTTAACAATTGTGCTTCATATTTCTAAAAGTGTAAAGCAAGATGAAGATGAAATGACACATCCAAGATTTAAGCCTCCTTTGTTAAACTACAGGCTGCTTTTGAGCAATTGCTTTAAATATGTTTCAGCTGGTAGGGTGAGTTGTCAAAATGCATCACTCCACCATAGGTACACAAAATGTGAGGTAACTCTTTTCTCTTGCAGCATACAGTGTTTATATGCTACTACATTATGCAACCTAACGCTTACAAATATATACACCTCATTAATTCACCCATGCAAATTAAGCTACCTGTGCATGCAAGGTATCACATCCACACTCAGGCAGTTGCCTAGATATCTAATGCTACTCAGCAACTATGTGGAAAACAATGAAGACTTGAAGCTCCAAAGAGCATCTTTAACTCCCTTGCTTTTACAAAAAAGTTAAGAATGTGTTAAAAACAAGCAGAGGGGATTGGGGCTTTTCAGACTAGTGGTAATGTTATGTCCACTCATCAGCCTCATTTATAAACCTATCTTCAAGTCTGTTGATGTCCAGGCTTCACTGAACACACCACCTGAAAAAAACCTACCATAGGCACTGAGTGTCTGGAAAATTGTGCAACAAATAAACTAGACAACACTTTACAATACTGAGATACTATGGTGTCGCCAACATTTTGTAGTGTCCAAATGCTCATCAGTCACATACAAGTTGGCAAAGAAGAAGATGGGTTCAGCCTGCTGTTCTGCAGGGAGAGCCTTTGCTCCACACCAACTTCAAACAAAATAAGGACAAAGCATTTTTGAGAAGAGGAAGAAAGAATATAAGCACAAATTCAGTGTCTGCATGTTGAAAAATCTTCCTAACTTCCTCTACAAGGGGAAAAAAAGCGTTTAGGTTCCTACTAAGTATGAAAAGCCCATATAGTCCATCAGAGACTATTCCTCTGCCCCCTCCTCCCAAGAGGAGTTGCTGAGGGTTACACATCTGACCAGTAAAAATATATTGTCAATGCAAAAGGAGACAACACACCAGTAAAGTCCATCCTTCTTTCACCTAGGAGCACAATTTTAATACCTCTTTCATCACTTAATCCCAGTTGTCCTGAGCTGTTCTTCCCCCAGCCAAACACAGCTCCTGAGAGAGAAAGGGCAAAACTATGGGCTCCGCCTGCAGCAACCTGAGCCAAAGGGATCCCGTCAAGAGACTTGACACGTTGTGGACTGGCTTGGGAGGGACATTCTTTACCCAAGCCCAGCTGACCATAGCTGTTCTGCCCCCATGTGAAGAACTGGCCATCTGAAACAAGGAAAGAAAGAGAACAGTGAGGAAAAGCCAGTCAACAGAAAAGCAAGTTTGTCAAAACAAACAAGAAGCAGCGCTGGGGTCCTCGCTCCCACTCAAGCATTTTGATGGAAAAAATCAAGCAACATGTTCTTTGCCAAAATAACGAGGCCACCAGGTAAATAAACAGACATGCAACCAAGTACAAAATACGTCAGACTGCTGCAATTTAAACAGCATAACAAAGAACAGTCCACATATTGCATACAGAGGAGTAATAGCCAAGGATAATTTCAACACAAATAAATTAATTATGCGCATTTTTCTATGCCAAGATGGAAAGATTTTAAGTATTCACCAGTGAGACAGTGGGTGGCCTGTCTGTAACATGTTAACTGATCCGTTTTATAGCCTCCCATTTGGCCTAAAAGCAGTTGGGACAGAGATGGCCTTGGTTTATTATGCAGGAATATGCAATCTTGGACACTGTGCAAAATAACAGCACAAATCTTGGTAATAAATAATGAATGTTACAGTACCTGCTGCCAAAGCCAGGCAATGCCAATTTCCACAGGAAACCTGCAAGATTGTCTGTTGGTTCAATTTCTTTATCAACCTAAAGAAGACACTATATTAGAATACGTGTCCACAAAAACAGATTGAAACTATGATTTCCATCCAGATATTTACTCTACACATAACCTATGGTTTCGGACTGAGGAGTGGTGTTTTAAAGGTGATACAGATTCATACATAATAGATGCACATCTGTGGAGACCTTTAGACACTTGACTACTAACTCCGACTACATTTACTGCTATAATGCTGAGGCCAGTCATCTGGAAATGGTGAAAATAACTGGTTCTTGGTGTCTCTCTCACTACTCTTTTTCCGGCACTGATATTTTTCATGCTGTCAGGGGTGTAGCAGTTACTATGAGTTACAGCACTAAAACCTCTTCAGTGCTTTGTACAGAGAACAGCATGTTGAAAGTTCAAGCTATTTCACAAAAATGTTATTTTTAAAATGGCACTATCACACTGACGTGTGAGCCTGTCTCTCTGTTATATCGGAGCCACCTGCAAGTTAAGAACTGCCTTCTCACAGAGACTTTCAGCTCAAACATCAATGATTTTTGACTGAAACTCTTTTCCTTTAAATACCATTTCAACAATGACAGCCACCCTAGACAGATGTCCCAAATTTCTGCTCTGCACTGGATGTGCAGAGGCAGACTGAGTAAGAGACAGACTGCTATTAACGTAGCATGATACCACACCATTAATTACAAAGAGACTAGTTACCTTTATTACAGCAATAAGCTGAGACCTATCATCTGTGAACTCCTTTGGATAGAGGACCCTTGGTGTCCCCCACTGGCCACTGCCACCATCTGTATGTCCTTGCACTTAACCCTATTAGTACTCTGACACAGGTAAGAGACATTAAATAAGTAAATGAAGAAAACTGAGCACTACTCTGAAGTTTCTGAGCAACATTGACTATTCAGAATTGCAGTAGGCTGGCTTAGCAGCTTTGCTGCTAATGGGCAACACTGCTAAAGAGTTTCAGAGCTGAGGTGCCAGCTCATGCAGCCATTATTTTTTTTCCCGTTCTTGAAATGTATCTCCTATCTCAGAGGACTTCCTAGGGACTGAAATAGAGACAGATATCACACACGGCATTTCTAATTTTGAGTCCTCCCTCATGCACCTCCTTGCTCTGTACAAAACACAGTGGCATTTTTCATTGAGGAAGCTGAGCACGCTCTGATTTTCTTTTCCATGCCTCAAGCACCTATGGGTAGGTCTGTCCTGTCCAAACTCCTGCAGACTTGTCTGAGTCCCAGGAAGGCTCAAGGAGCACCAGAATAGTATGGAAAAGGAGAAGGCATCATTCTTGCATTCCAATGTGAGAAGCGCCCAGTTACTGCCACTCTGAGCAAAAGTGCTCCCACCAACTCCAGGCTGGAAAGCAAGCAACCCTTGATGCATCATCACCTGCAAGGAGCTGCCTTAAGGAAACCTCAACCTGTTAAAAATTTACCTTGGTACTGTGACTGCATCTTCTATAGTTGTAAGGCCCAACTGCCCATCGCTGCCAGCACCCCAGGAGAAGAGCTGTCCCTGGTCACTCAGTGCCACGCTGTGGGACTCTCCGCAGGCCACATGCACGATGTGCTGCCCAGCCAGGGCTCCAATTTGCTCTGAGGAAAACAGAAAACCTCTTTGGTCACAGCATGCACCTCCCAGTGACACACAGACATCGGGTCTAGGTAAATCTGTTTGCAAAGCCATTCAGATGGGTGCACTGATACCCAATTTACTTTTAAAACACTTCCTACCAGAGGAAGGCATCAGGTTTTACAGAAAAATTGTAGCTGCTGAGCTCTTTTGAAAAGCGTGGTCTGTAAGCCACAGGATAAAGGCAAGTACATGCCCCCAAGCACAGTGATGGTCTACACACAGATAGCTTCACAGATACAGGGATATCAGGTTATTTAGGAACAACCAGACTTCCCAGATTTGAGGTTTTCTCACTCAGTTTTGATGTGGGGATCAGCCAGAACGCAGAAGATGGCAGACCTTGTAAAACATATTTGACTTTCCACAGCCCTCATGTCCAACAAAGACAAGTCACCCACAAAGCTAATCAACTCACCCACTCCTTACTTGATTGCTCGATGCATGAAAGCATATGTGTTACAACATCCCTCATCCTAAGCTTGGAACAGGTTTGAACTTACCAACCTATTACTACCACTGCCAGACAGCCCATTAAAAAGTCCCATAAAGAGGAAGCAAAGCAAGAAGGCCCTACAGAGAAATAAAAGAGGAGGGGGAGTACGTGTGAGAAAAAAACCCACTCAGTCCTCTGGAAAATCACCCGCAATTGACTTGTCATCATTACATCATTAGGCAACTATGGGAAATTACAGAAGAACAGCAAGGAGGATTGTAAACATGCCCAAGTGACCTGCAATTGAGGTGTAGTAAAACACATATATCATATTAATCATTGTTTAGTCTTGTGCGTTTAACAAGTAGAACATCTATGTTTCAATAACACAGGCCTGTGAAAGAGTTAGAGGCACCCTCTCGGACCTGCCTGAGATTCCTGCCCTGCTGTGGGGAAGATCAAAGGACAGAGGTAAACTACACCTAATAGTTTGCCTGATAAACAGGCAAAACCAGGAGGTTCCAGGATCCTTTAGCAAGGACCCAGCTCCTTGGAGTTGGCGTTCCCATTTGTGTGCTGCTGCCCCGGTGCTGCTCTGGAAATCCCCCGGTCCATGAGGTAATAAAAATAAAGGTACTCTTTGCATTTCAACCATGGTTTTGTGGGTGTTCCTGCATCCTGCCTGTGGCAGCCCACGCACCCACTGAAATGGGTTTGAGAACTACTCTTAAAACAACAACCAAATCCTACTCATTATGCAGAGTTTTTACAAATGGACATGAAGTTGTGTTTTGCAATGAAACACTGGAAATGCCACACATCTGATGGAAAAACTCCCCGCAAGCCAGACAGAAGCAAAGTTAGTTTTTTTTCTTCTTCCCTGAATAAATACAAATATTTCAGGTGGATGAAGAGAGATTTCACCCTGTAAACTACAAGGCAGTGATTAGCTTTATTAACGTCCCTCTTGCCTGTGACATGAGAGGGAAGAGTAGTTAGTGTCAGTGTATGAAAATGATACCCCACAGCAGGGACATCCAAAAATAATTAATGTACCTAGCACCAAAAACTGCACACCAATCAATCTAAATGTCTTACATTTAAAAGGAAGGCACCCCTAAGAGGACTTGCCTTTTAAGTCTGGAAGTCAGAAAATGAGAAGAATCCCTAATGGATATTATGGAGCAGAAAGAAGACAATTATTTAAATCTGAATTCTAACAGATGAAAATACTGCCTGAATGCGTGCTTCCTTTTGAGGAACTCAAAATAAGAAATGGCAGTGGAGGTGCAGCTGACAAGTAATAAACACACAAACACCTAAGAGGGTTTGAGGAGTGAGCCTGCCTGGCTTTCACCCCCCCTTTAGTCCTGCCATCTAAAAAAGCCCTTTCCCTGCACTAACTTCACCCAGCCCCACTGCCAACCCTAAGCAAAGACCCAAACAGGAGGTTTTGAGGGCAGTAACCCCATTTGAACATGCAGTTTCCACCCTTGGGCCTACAAGTATCTAACTCTAACACTGCTCTGGTGGCTTGTTTTGAATACATAATTGAGGTAGCCTATTTTTATAGGTGAGCTCTGAACCACCAGCAGCTGTACAGGCTGGTCAAGGTCAATCACAAACAACAGACAAGGTATCTCAGGAAAACATGTAGCTACAGTCTCTTCTTCTCTGTCAACGAGCAAGACAAAGTGTGCTGCCATGTGCTGGACACAGCACCTAAGTTCACCCAAGCTTGCTTCCCAGGGCACACTGAGCCTGGCCATCATCCAGAGCACCTGAGCCCTTAAAGCTCCTCACGAACTCCCCAGCCTGCCCTTCTTCCAAAGCTGCTCCCTGCACACCACCAAATGCTCCAGGGGACCACACAAACCTGACAAAAAGACAAACATGGACAATGTGGGAAGTGAGGACATCCATAGCAGGGGAATGTGTGTTGCTACCTGTAGGCATGACTGAGCTAATTTCTTCCCTGGGAAAGCAGTATTTATTATATGTGTCTTGTTTGCTGTGAGCTGCCCCTGAGCCACCAGAGCACCTCAGGGAGGTGACAGAAGACTCCAATGACCAAAAATCAACATCAGGAGCTGGAGGAGGCAGGACTGACCACAGCAGTACTGCAATTGGAGAAAAAGTGCCCTGAGGTATCAGAAGGCTGTGGCAAGGACTACATAACAAGGGCTTCAGACACTAGGACATGGAAAGGACATCCAGCAGTTTTAGAAATCCAGAGCAGTTGCTTCAGTCCCCACGGAGTCCATCTTCAGTTTAATTTGGCAACACAAACCTGACCTTGCTCTATGTGCCATCCCAGGGGACTAATAAATACTGGCTTATTTTGAAAGGCTGCCCTATGTCACTGAAAGCCTTCAGTGACCGTAGTGCTCACCCAAGAAGCACAGAAGAGCCTCACCTGGACTTGCTGGATAACCACAGGCCTGTCTTGAAGCTGAAGATCTTTGCCTTTAGAAATGAATGCCCATGGCCTATCTCACCATAGTACATTCCTAAGACCCTGTCTATCACAGCTTGCCTGCAAAGTCATGAAGAAATGTAAACTCCAAACAGTTTAAGTTTCACATGCTCACACAAATCTTTTTGCAGAGATAGAAAAACCCAGCCTTCTCCTGGGGGCACAAAGTGCCCAAGCAGTCCAGCAAGGGTTCCAGCTCACTGTCAGGCTTGCCAAGCCATAGAACATGTTATCTCCCTGCTAACGTGGGTAGTATTATCAAAATCATCCGACAATTACTTCTTTGTTGACCTCCCACCCTCCTCACATCAAAATATGAGGCATTTTAGTGATTGGTATACATTTGCTTTAATTTCCAGAGCATCACAACACCATTATTCATTCCTTAGAAGAGATGCGTCACTGCACTGAGA
>BJBW01006212.1:84255-119878 GCA_004320125.1 Scolopax mira
CTTAAAAGGTCCCTTCCAACCTAGGTGATTCTGTGATCAACTTATACTCATTCAGTGACATGTACTCCCCCAGTAATTTCTGTTCCCTGTAGAGGAGAGGCACAAGAATCACTTCACTGGTTGTTATCCTGTCTCTGTATGACATCCACAAAGCTCAGCTGATGTGAGAGTAAACAGTTCTCAATTAAAAAGCTTCTTTCATTTTGAATGGTGCCCTTTTAAAGGGTTCCTCTAAGAGGAATTACTGAAACACACTTCTGTGCCACTGTTTGATGTTTTTGCAAGTAGGATGAATGAGAACCAAAACTGAATCTTCCTGCTACAGATATGTGTAAATGGGCAGCAGAACAAGAGGAAAAAATAATTATTTGGAATACATAGTAAGGGAAGAAAGGGAGGCAAAGTCTTCAAAAGCACTCACTGCAAGTATAACAACTTTTCTCCCACTAGGAAATCAGTAGTAAAACCTGCAGGCTTTTCAAGGAGAACAGGGTTAGATCCACACTCAGTGCATTGTAGAGTCCCAGAATCTTTTTCACAAGCAGACATTATCCTGGGAAATAACCATCTCCGGGTAAACAACATGATCAAATATTCTGCAAACACTAATTGAAGTTTTTCAGCATGCTGGCAGCATAAGTCTCACGTACACACACAAAAAAAAAAATGTGAGAAGTAAAAGGAAATTTCCTCTTACGAACACAGACCTGGGCAGCAGGAATGTGATGGTGATCCTCATTTTTTGTTGTGTGGGTGTCTATTTTTGTCAGTTAGGTTGACGGTTGGACAAGATGATCTTTAAGGTCCCTTCCAACCTAGATTCTGTGAAGGAGATAACTTCACCCCTGTCTGAAATCATCCAGGATTTTTATTGCACATTCAAACGTTCAAGACCCCCTGCATATCCTCATGTCCCAGTGTTACCCTCAAACACGACCAAGCCACTCTGCAGGCCGTGGGTAAACATTTCTGAAGTCCAGATGGGGCTCTCCAGAGGCCTCCTGGAGGGGACAATCAGTTCTGTGTCAGAGCCTCCCACAGCAGGCGACGCAGCTCACTTCCAGAGCTGGGCAGAGGTCAGACACTCTTAGCTGCCCTCATGGGCTGGGCTAAATCAAACCACAGGGCAGTAAAACCAAGAAGCCTCAGCCCACACTGCCCTGTCCGGCAGAGGCTGGAGAGGTGCAACTGGAAAGACTCCCATTCTCCCCTGAAATACCTGCTGGAGTCTTCTCTCTATCATCTTCAACAGCTCAGGACCCTACACCCCCACCTATGTATCTTCACTTCCTACCACGTCTTTATTCATTGTTCCACAACTAAGGGAGAATTAAAAAAAAAGGATGATCTTTGACATATCTTTCTATACAGAAGGTACAAGGCTGTCTTTATCCCACACAGAGGAGGTGGGGGGTGAAAGAGGAGGGCTTGATTCTTCATGTTCCTCTTTAAAAAGGAGAACTAAGAAATTCAGTACCCATTGCTGCAAGCCAAAGGGGACCCACATAAAGCAGTGTGTGGGATAGGACTCTTCCCCAGTTTATTGTTATCATAAAGACTACCGTGGCTGTTCACCATGAGGTAAAGAGAGAAGCTGTTCCTTACTTTAAGCACACCCCTCCCATGTGCCCCAGCCAGCAGAAACTCCATTGCAGGCAAAGCCAGTAGTGCTGTGTCAGTAGAGAAACGTGGTCTCTCAAAGATGGTCAGAGGCTCCTCAGAGAATAGGTTCTGCAGAACCTTTTTCAGAATAACTGCAAGTTAGTGTCACATCTTAGTAACAGTCCCATAATTTAAAGGGTAGAAGGGCACTTGGGATCAAACCCAAATAAAATTTTATTTCTATTTCCAAATCTCAGACTGCCCCTCTTCCAGGGTCCTCGCTGAAGACAGGATTACCTAGTTGCTAGTGGCCTACTCTTCAGCATTCAGGATTCATGCGATCCATTCTCAGCTCTGATCTACTTGCTGTGAAGCTTCCATTTTCATCTTATTTTGCTTTATTTTATAGACAAACAGCAGGCTAACCCAGAGATGTTTTTCAGAGTACACATCTTTACAGCACACAGAACAATAGTACTGGATTTCTGGGGCCTCTGCACTAGAGTCATGCAGCCAGTTAAAGGACTTGCAGGACAAAGCATTCTCATCACGTCAGGTGGAATATTCACTAGGCATGACTTCCTTTACTAGGCACTCATTAATTCAAGGCCTTAAGTTTACACGTCCTCAGAAGGTGACCAGTGGTTGTGCAGACAGGACTTAAGCACTCCTGACAGACCCAATCTCTTAGTAATTGCCTAAAAAACATGTTTAGGAAAAGCAAGAGAGCAGATTCAAGGTCATCTCCTCTAATCCAGCACCACAGACAATCAGCATCCCACATCTACCACCTCATGCTTGAGAGAAAAGGACAAGAGACCCACAGAGAGAAAAAAGGGATAGTGGAATCGGTCAGGTCAGATTTGCACATACTACGTGGACAAGAGTGGGTATCTTGTACACACCTTATCTTATTGCCCAGCAGAGGTACAAACTACAGAAGCCCTAAGTCCTACAGAGGATAGCCTGCAGTCCGAGGAATGATGATGTCTTAGTGCTCTAATTACACGCAGAGGGATTTTTATTATATTACGGAAACAAATATCTGTATCTTTACCACATGCCAAACCCACATAGTTAATGGAAAGTGAATTCGAAGTCCAACATTCACAAGAAAGTCAGTAAGGCTTCAGCGTTTCTCAGAATAACAATACACAATTAAACCACTCCTTCACCCTGGGAAGGAGAGGCATTAGCTGCCCATGGTTCTGCACACACAGGTTCTGCCTGTTAGAACACAGTGAAGACAATGCAATTTGAGTCTGAGGAATACAAGGAACACAATGACCTCCTCCTAGATTAAGGAAGCACGAAGGGGAGAAGACACAAGTCAACAAGGTATTTCCAAGAGGGGAAAACAAAATTTATAAACCCTCTTGGTCAAAAGCAAGTTTATTCTCCACAGCTATACTCAACACAGATCTATACTCTTTGAGATAAATGAGAAAATTCCCAACAATAACTGAACAAGAGTAAGCATAAGGATGCAGTACAATTGGAAAGAAAGCAGAGACACTTGTGACTCATAAACCTCTCTTCCCTTTTACAAAAAAGGCAACATAATGTCAAATAACAAGATCTGCCCTGAGACCATCTGCGCTTGCCTCTGTTTTGATGCATTTCCCAGACAAACTGAGCAGACCTGTCTCCTTACCCATGCTGCTCAGCTTTAGCTTTCCAGAACCAGCAAATATTATTCAGCACCATTACTGTGTTATCATACATAGTCTTCAGTTCCATTAGCTGCTCCAGGTCCATAGCCATCAACACAAAACAGCTTTCATAGTCTTCCTAGCCCACCAGTTTGAAGCACATGTAGAAAATGGACTTACCTGGCTTGCTTCCTTCACAGTCATGCCCCAGTTGGCCTTTGGTGTTCAAACCACAGGTATACACTTCCCCATCTTCCAACAGGAACACAGAGTGGTTTCCTCCACATGCCACCTCCTTGACATTTCTGTCATGAATGAATCCATACACCTGCGGTTCAGGAATGATGACCTGGAGGTTGCTACCTATCCCAGGTTGTCCAAAGGACGAGTATCCCCAGCATAGCATTTTCTCTCTTTTCAGCAAGTCATGTATCTTTCCTGGACAACAGAAGCAGAGGAAGGAGTGAATGAAGCAAGTACTCAACATAGGATCCCATAGAAAGGAGCTGCTCAGAGCAGGAGGTGGAAACAACCAAAAAAAGGCGTTTTCTGCATAAATGGCAGGTTTGTGGACTGATGGTAAAAAGTTATTTCCACCATTGCATAATAATGATAAACAAAGAAGAATCAAGACATCTCAGCTCAGGTACTGAGTCAGCACCTGGCAATCTCCATCTGTAAGGCAGTAGAAGCTGAGTTTGAAACTCAGCAGACCTGAGCTTTTATTTCATCAAAATCACTCTGCTTCAAAAACCAAAATTCAACCACATCCCCAAACCACTTGTAATGCTTTTTAGACTAATGGATACAAACCTGAACTTCTACAGTTATAGTGTCACATTTAGAATCACTGCTTAAAGAAACATTTAGAAATTATCTCAAAGGTGGTGAAACTAGCCCTAAACAGACTGACACAGGTATCTACAGTGTACTGGCCAACACAGAACTGCATTATTTCTGATAAATCCAGATTAAGAAGTGTTTTGCTCAACCAAACACATTCTTGCAACCCAAACACATACCCATACACACAAACACATCCCTGAATTGCAGCAAGAACTCCTCAAGAGGCAGCAGTTCATGTGGAACAGCACAGTGACAGCTTGGCCCTGACAGCAATCGACAGATAACACTGATGCAACGTGCCAGCAGTCAGGTGTTATCTCTTGTGCTGCACTCAGTGAAAGTCAGGATTTCAGAGGGGGAAACATGGGAAGAGAAAAAAAAACAGCAATATAAAAGGGCCCAAGGAATTACTCAGCCTGAACTCGATAGCGACAAGAGAATGTCAATGCATAAAAACTGGGGAGAGGGAAACAGCTCTCATTCTAGAAGAAGCACGTGAAAGATTTTAGTAGCACTCCCTTGTCACTCCTAATCCCCATAGGTTTGGGTTATTTGTTAAACATGCTGTATTAGTAAGACATTGAGAACTCCTCTGCTTGAGCCAGAAAGCAATTATTTTTTTTTTTGGTAAAGGGAAGAAAGAAGACAAGAAAATGAAAGATCCAAGACATCAAGTCTTATGAGTCACCATGCCAAGTTTCAAGCTAAAGCAGTTTACAGCAACAGCATTTCCTACCTCAGCAGAGGACCAAAAAGCTGACAGTAACCCTTGAAGCGCCACAGATTCCTCAAGGAAATTAGATTACTTCCCCCACACTGAGCAGATAAGAAATGCATCCATTCACTTTGTTTCCAAAGGCTGCTGCTAATTCCAGCCCTAGGTATTAGCAAAAAAGCCTTCCCTAATCTAAGCTCTAAGAAATGGGTGTTCATCTCTTACCTCGCTACCCTTGTCTGTCAGCTGTGGTTCCTTCCACTGAGGCAGGGCTGAGCTGGACAGAGGGGAAGGTGGTGCAATTTCCTACCATAAACCACTTACTAGGATCTCATATTAGGTGCTTTATAGCATGCTATGAAACCCATTTATCACTAACGGCCCTTGCTCTTTTATAGCACAATCCAATTCATTCACATCCACACGTGTGCTTATCGCCGGCCACCTCCAAAGCACCCAGAGGAGAAAGCAGGAGGTCACAAGGCTCTTTTCTCGTTAAATCAGGTGCTGTGTATGCTCTGTACTTGTTTGCCCTCAGCACAAAAGCCTGATGGAAGATACCCTCTACGCCAGCTACACCATTTCATACACTAAGAATAGGAATGCCATGGGACATAGTAAAATTGAAGAGCATGCATGTGCTTGTGTGACACAAGTGCTATATTTACAGTGAATTCAATATTGTCTCAAAAGAACTCCAGCATAAGCAACACCGTGAAGGTGGCAACACCAAGGCAGGGAACCGCTTCAGAAGCGTCATCTGAAACAGCAGAGATCTAGGGCTGCCATTCCTCTCAGCCTGGGGAATTACCTCAGTATGAAAATATAAGCAGCACAACAGCATCAAACCTGAAGATCCAAAGATCACATGCCCTGATACAGTAAGTGGATGTTGCCTCTCAGCTAAAAGATTTCACCAGTGTATGACTTGAACTACAGTGACATTGTACAACATGAGCTAAATATTAATTTGGTATATCTTTCTAAAAGGGTTTCTGAACAGCCTGCTCCCTGCAGACTAGAGTCATCTTTCCTAGTACTAATTTCACTTAAAATGCTAAAAATACTTTAATTACTTTCCTTGCGTTCACATTCCACACAAGAAGTTGCTGTAATGGGCACAGGAGGTGCTACATGATTGGCAAGAGATAGTGTCCTACCCAGAGGAAAAACTATTTAAAACAGTAAGAGCTCAAACTCCTAATAATTCATATGCACACAAGGGTGATCTATCAGAGTTCATCCCTCATTCATACTAGTGGCCAGATTTTCTGAAGCACCCTGAAGTTTAACAATCCCCATGGCAGACAACAAGGCATGCCAGACCCTTCAGAAAAATCTAGTTTTTAAAAGAAACCTAACTACAAAACTATTTAAGCATCTCCTTTGAATCCACCCCCTAACCTCCAAACATTTTGCTGACAAATACAGCAAGGGAACAGAGCAGCACTTTCTACTCAAGAGTGAAAACCAGCATAGCCACTTTCCATTTGAGTATAGGGGCCCAGTTAAATATTTTCCATTGGTCTGGTAAGCCACATTTGTAATTTACTTATTTTGGAGACATAACACATTTTGAAAACCACAACTGTTTTAATGTTTGATTTTTTTTTTTCCTCCACCAGAAAAGCTGCTGCAAATCTTAATACATCGTGTATTCAAGTAGGAACTGTGTCCTGAAACACAACGAGGCTTCAAATGACAATTTCACACTCCATTTCCAATCTGATTAAGGCAGTTATTCTTCTTTGACATTAGCAGAGGAAGTAAAAATACATGTTACACTGCAAACCACCTCTATAAGCTACATACCTTCCTTAAGCTAAATAGAATACCTAAGTAGTTTCTAGTGTGGGTAGACACTAACAAAAATTATGTCTGCACATATAAACATACATAAAATATAGATAAGGTTTATATTCATTTATCTGAAATTTTAAGATACTATTCATAGCACTTAGTTTGATACGCCTTAAGAAAGTTGAATTTTTGTCTTCAGAAGACAAACCCTTATGGAAGGTGTGTTTTTTTAAAAAGTATGCATCGGTTAGTGCATTCCCAGTCCCTTTCAGAAATTGAATTACAAGACGTGCAAGAGCTGTAGCACCCAACCACACCACCTATTCCTGTTCTTCACAGATGACAACACAGCCAGCTTGGTATTCATACTTTAGAGATAAGAACAGATGTAACGCAGCAGAGCTGGTCATTTGCAGAGACTCCCCACATATAGCAAACAAACCAAAAAGAAAAAAAGGGCAGGAAGGACGTGAAATGTATAACTCAACTTCAAACACTGACATTCCAGAAATAATTTACCATTGAAACAGCAAAGAACATACACAGCACAGCTAGAGAAAGGAAAACCTCACACTGTGGGGAATATTTTGAGGAAATCTATTGTGGGTGGAAGATCCAAGATCCACCCTCTGCTATTATAAGGCTCAGCTGACGTACTAAGTATATATCCTTTGGTGAGAAAACAACTACAGTGGTTTGGTAAAATAATAACACTGCATGTAAGATCATGACAGGAGGTGTTTTCTTTTGCTTTTCCCCTCCACCCCCCCTTTTCTTTCTTTTTCGTACCTGTCATGACATACACAGCCTCTTCACAGAGGCTCGAACAGAGAACTGTACAAACGTCTTCTAAAGCCATAGCTGCAACCCCAACTGCACCCTTTCTGGGAAAGTTAATTAAGTAAACATTGTGCTTGCAACATGCAACACTGAAGGCTGAACGCTCTCTAAACAAAGAGACCTGCCAACTGGCAGGGCATCAATAAACAAGCTTTTTTTCCTTCCCTCGTTGTTTGTGAGATTTCAGCCAGCAAACATGCTCCATTTATCAGCGTTGCCCAATAACAATGGGATTCACTGCTTCTTTCTGCCTGCTATGCCTCCAAGCCCACCCTCTTCTTCCTTCTGCCTGCGTTTTATTCCAACCCAAGGTCCAGCGCAGACCAGGCTCCGGAGCAGGAGAAGGCAAGGTGCCACAGCGAATGAGCCAAAGCAGAAGCGGAGCATTTCCCCTGTATAACCTGCATGCCCTCAGCAGGAGGCATCTCTACAAGGAAAACACTTTAAAAGAGAGAAATAAAAACCTAAACAAGACACACACACACACACACACACACACACCCCTGTTATCTCCACTCTGCAATCCCAGTGAGAAGAAACACCTCGCTGCCATCACTCCGGGCACAGGCTTCTGGGCTCCCGAGCTCACCCCTGCCGCTCCCCACCCCCGGCCCGGCGGGCACACCGCACCGACACCCCCCACCACCACCGGCGGCCTCGGATACCCGCCGCCACCCCCGCCCCGGCACCCCGCGGCAGCAGACCCCTGCCCACCCCGCGGCCACCTACGCCCGGTGATTCAGCAGCAGCAGCACCAACGCCGACCGGCTCCTGACGCAGCCCCGCCACCGCCCCCAGCTCCCCGCACCAGGCCCGGGGCGGGAGGAGGCCCCACCCGAGGACGCGTGTCCTCCACCGGCGGGGGCGGAGGGGGCGGCGGGGCTCCGCCATGCCGCCACGCTGCTCCGCGCCCCCTCACCCCACCGCCGTTATCTTTCTCTCCATCTTTCCCCCCCCAAACCGCACGCACGTACGCACCGTTCCGGTACCAGGGCCGGCGGCGGCCCACACTGGGGAGCAGAGCTTTCCCTCCCGCGGCCAGGCCCGACCCCCGCGCAACGGGTTCGGGCCCACCCCGGTGGGGCTCTGAGCGCGCCGAGCGGGGTGTCAGAGACGAACAGCTCCTGCTCGCCGCCGCCGACTCCCTCCCCACCCTCCGCTGCCGCTGCCCCGGCCCCGCTCCCCGCCGCTCACCTGCCGCCGGCCCCGCCGCTGCCGCCACAGCAACGAAGAAGTCCAGCCCCCCGACACTGGGAGTGACGGCTGAGGGCGGCCAATAGAAAGCGCGGGGTCGGCTCCCGCGCACCAATCGGCGACGGACGCCGAGCCTCGCCCCGCCTCCCGCCCCGCGTCTGTCAGCCCGGCGGTGACGGGCGGGGGGCGGTGGGAGCCGCCGCCGCCGCCTCCCTCTCACCGCTTTCCTCCGGGCCCGTGGGGCGGAGTGCGAGAAGGCCCCCGCGGGGTCCACGCACCGCCCGAGCAGCCCACGGGACCGCCGGCGGCGGGTCGTGCCCGAGGGGCTGCCGCGGACTCCCTCAGGCCCGGCTGCCGGTGCTGAGGGCTCGCCCGGGCAGCCTGGTGGGTCTGCTTGGGGAATCTCCGTTCCCCGAAGCCAGGGTGCTGCTTGGGGACAGAGCTACGGGGGGCCATCCGGCACTCCCAGGCGTCCCGCCAGCGGGGAAAGGCCCCAGGAGCCCAGGCCGCTGGGGGAGGCTGAAGGCCCCACAGCCATGAAGGAGCGAGGGTTACAGGCTAAGGGGATGGGGAGCTGCACGAGAGGCAATGGAGACCAACGGGCCAACTTAAGCGTATAGAATGATAGAGGCGTCTAGGTTGGAAGGGACCTTTAAGATCATCGAGTCCAACCATCAACCTAACATGGCCAAAAGACATCACTAAGCCATGTCTCTCAGCACCATGTCTACCCATCTTTCAAATACCTCCAGGGACGGGGATTCCACCACTTCCCTGAGCAGTCTGCTCCAACACTTGACAACTCTCTTTATTAGGAGAAAGAAATTTCTCCTAATATCCCATCTAAACCTCCCCTGCTGTACCTTGAGGCCATTTCCTCTTGTCCTGTTGCCTGTGACTTGGGAGAAGAGACCACCTTTCTACAGCTTCCTTTCAGGTAGTTTCAGAGCGCGAGAAGGTCTTCCCTCAGCCTCTTTTCTCCAGGTTGAACAACCCCAGCTCCCTCAGCCACTTATCAAGAGACTTGTGCTCTGGACTCCTTACCAGCTTCATTGCCCTTCTCCGAACTCACTCCAAAATCTCCATGTCTTTCTTGTAGTATATAAATATCTAGAATTTACGCTATTCTAAATGAAGGTCTCAAGGGAAAGCCATCTTTCCACTGTCTAAAATTACTCTCTTGGCTTTGCCAAGCATGAAATGTCACTTACTAGTATCTGTAGTCAATTCCTTTCTCTTTTTTTTTTTTTCATCTTGGTTTTTATATGGCCTCTGGGCACCTGACAGGCTCGTTTGTTTGGGAACTCAGACATTCTATACAAAGTTTCAACCTTAGGAAAATATCTGTGGTTGAAGTATAAATCTCTGTTGGGAGAAAGAAGGGGGGGGGAAATTAAAAAAAGAAAGAGGCCTATGAGCCAGCCATTATACTACTCCCAAGTACTCATTTTCTGATTTTAATGCCATCCATTACAGAAAGACTGTGTGCCAGAAGAGCAATGCACAAGCTGGATCTCCCTCAGACCATCAAAACAGCAGTCAATATTTGAGCAAACCACACGGAGATGGTTGTAAGGGCTGGGGGCGGGGGAAGGGGTCCCTGAAGCGAGTCCAGTGCCCCCAGCACTCATCCCCCTTCAGCACACCTCTGCCAATTCACGGTGTCTGTCTACTCAGCACGCAGTGTGTCACAAACCAGATAAAAATTCCCCTGTATTTGCATGGATCATGTGTGTTTAGCACAAAAAGCTGCTCTCTAGTGTAAAATTACACCCACGACGTAACAGCTTTTACTTAGCCAGTGTTACCAGCAGCTTCTGAAATAACCAAAAGCGTAGAGAGGGAAAAAATATTTCCTTTGTTTATTTTTTTTTTTTAATTTATTTCATCATCTGGAGACCTTCACAAAATAGTTGACATTTCCCTTTACATTCGGTTTCCTCTGTTTGTTTCTGATTGAGTAATCAAGGAGGGGAAGGTACACACAAACAATTGGAAAAAAAAAGAAGTAGATGAGGGAGCAAAGCCTACCATCTGTCCAAGGGAGCCAGGAGCCTCCTGTTCAAACCAATTTCTAGCTGCTGCATTTTGGTTTCTTGGAGAGCTATCAAGGCTGGGCCTTCATAAATGGATCAAATTAAATAAAGACACCAAAATAAGACCATTTTGTTGGTCTCTCTGGACTCCACTGTGCACAGCTCCCTCTGGAGGCCTCTACCTCTGTGGATTTCCTCCTAAAAGCCCAGGTTTCATTGCACCACGGGGCTTCCTCACCTGGAGGTGGTCAGGCTGGATCATGTTGGAGTCCACATTTCCCTGCTGGCTAAGGGCTGTCCTAGACAGGCCCATGGCAAGGTTGGACCTTCTCCAGCAGAACCTGTGGCCCGTCATTTCCTCAATGGGTTAGGTCATCCAGAGACCGGGTCTGAAGATATCCAGAGACACCAAAATCTGCAGCTCACCCCGATTTCCACAGCACCTCTCCTTTCTCCCAAGAAGCTCAACAGCAGTCCAATCTCAAGAGCTTCATGGGCCAGCATGCGTTGAAGTCTCCTGAATGTGGTGATGATACAAGTTATTGTTCACTGGAGTTATCTCCACAAAGGAGGACAGGCTGGCTGGCAGCTTTCACCTGCCCTGTGAACTCTCTTCCAGGGGGTATTTTTCCCCCCAGGTCCTTCACTAGGTGCCGTTGGCAGCCTTCTGCTCCCATGGGCCACGGCCCAGACTTTCTGCCAGGGGCTGTGCAGAGGGAGTGATGCATTTGCCTACTCAGCCCTGTCTGTTGTCAGAGGTTTTCACTGGTATGGCAACCCCAGGCACCTGGGCCAGAAAGCTGGTGTGGGCAGGAAAAATCCTCTGTGACCTTTTATGTCTTTGTGTTGCTCTCGAAGCAATGAACTTTTCTGTATTATTTTTATTTTTCTTTTTTTGGCTCTTACTACCTGAAGAGCTTTTCAGAGGGGCTCAGCTGGGGATTAGCCAGCCAAGGCAACGTCCTTGCACGGTGTCCTGGGCAGCAAATCCATCACGAAGCTCACCTCTAGCACACTCCTCCAGGGTACCTGCTCTGTTTCACGAGCTGCTGGGCTGTCCTGGTTGCCCCACATCCAGCCTGGTTACACCAGCTGCTCTGCCAGGCTCCTGGGCTTCTCTCGAGGTAACGTTCAGATCAGATGAGTGGTCTGAAATAAATTCCCACCGCGGGTTGAAGGTACTTCTGCTGCCTGTGTAAAGCCTTTTAAACTCACAGCCGAGCGCCAGGCTCAGTCACGTTGTGTTCCTCTGCATATTTTATAATAAGCACTGCTTGAGAAAATGTGGATACAGCTTGGTGCCCAAACTCATTCCAGAAAATGACAGAGGAGCACTTTGCCCTGCTCTCTCTCCCTGTTAAGGTCTTTTTTTTTTTTCTTTTTTTATAAAAGCAGAGCTTATTTGAAGACAAATTAAAAATAGCCTTGACAGTTGACTCTGGGCTTTAATCCCCCATGTGACGTTGCATCACACATGATGAGAAGGAAATTCCTTCAGGCTCTAAATAAACCTATTATCATTTAATCTCTACCGGGTTATTTTGAAATGGAAACAGAAAGCATCTTTTGTGCACTCGCACAGCAACGAAGATCACTCCAGATTTCAAAGAGCCCTGGCAGAGGCTTAGAAAAACATAAAAAAGGAAACAGGGCGGTGAGGAGCAGGAGGCTAAGCTGCCCTGACAGACAGCTCTCAAGGTGTGACAGCATCAGCCCAGGCGTGGGATGGGGACCCCCCAACTCCACAAGGACAACAGCCTGGGCTTCTGCCACTTCCCTCTTTCCACAAAAACACACCTGCAGGCGTGTGGTGCCTTTCCCAGAGGATGCAAGCATCCCTGTGGTGCCCCAGGTGGACAAGGGGGCAGGGGACAGCTCTGCACAGGCCACATGTCCCCTCGCCTCCCTTGGCTGACAGCTGGCATCCTCCAAGAGGGAGTTCCCCTCTTCCCTTCACCACTGCCATGCCACCTCCTTTCCTGCACTGCCCTGGCCCTTGAGGTGTGTGCTCGACATTTTTCTTTACTAATAACCATACTGTAACTTAAATGGAAGCTTTCTTTTCCTTACACAACAATGTCCTCTTTAATGAGCTGGGAATTCATAAATAAAGCCTATGTCTTTCCTAGGAAACATTTACTTTCCTAAAGAAAAAAAAAAAAAAAGCACTAACCTTCCAGTCACTTCTAAAAAAAATTACTGGCATTTCAAAGAGGTGGCCTCCCTGGTCCAAGAGGGTAAAAATTGCTGTCTTCTTCTTACTCTCAGTTTTTATGTTCATCTAAAGCACCAAATGTGAGAGACATTGACTTGCTCAGCCTGTGCAATGCATCTGTGTGAAATACACTTACCTTTGTGTAAGCCTCTTGTGAATGGCTTCCCCCTATCAACAGGGACAGAAAACAGACACACACTCAAACACAGGCAGCTGCATAATGAAGGAAGAACACAACTACAGGTGTGCAAATCTCATCAACCATCATTTAATTCAACAGAGTCTTCTTTACATATGTATGTCCACTAAAATATTTAACACAGGAAAGACAAGAGGACTGCTGAAAAGCAAAATATACAGGAAAACACACATCCCACCTGACTTTGTCAACATCCTGCCAGGGCTATTCACTCTGTCGACAATGAGCTTCCAGCAGCCCTGCAAGCCTCCTGTCCACAGGGTTCTGTAGACAGAGCTGCAAGCCTCAAATGTTGTTTGATTTAATTCCCAAACATCTTCTTGGAAGGCACAAAGAAACATGACAAACATCACTGTGTCATCACATTAAATAATAAAAAGCCCATTAATGCTTTACAGATACAGCTTTTAAGAAAGTCTAGGAATGATCAAATCGTCATCCAAAGAACATCTCTCAGATATCTTGAATCATAGAATACCTGAAAGCTCACCAATTAAACCAGATGAGCATAACGCAGACAGGAGGGACCTACACATAAATAAATTTGGTTATCAGCTTACTTCTTGGAAGCTTGTTAAATATGATTCTTCTTTCCTAACTTTATAATCTAACAATCAGGTATCTGGTCTAAGCTCATTTTTATAATCAGTACAAAAATCTGAGTGAATACACACACTCAAGGGTTTATAAAGTGCAGTAAACATAAGGCAGGGCAGATACCAGTAAACTGGAGTTATTAAGACAAAAATATGACAAATGAAAAAGACTTGCTTTCTTATTTTTGCTTTAAAGTGCTCCTGACCAAGGGCTAGGGCAAGAAAAATGTTTCATTATGCTCTATGGCATAGAGCAGCTTTTCCTTGAGTATTCTTTTACTGCTGTATCTGGGGAGGAACAAAATGTGGAAGCAGGTATTGGCAGAAGGATAGAACTCATCCGGATTGTTCACTTTAGGATCTTCGATAGCAAATTTAAAGTTTTCCTGTCCGTAGCCAGGGATTCGACTCGATCCTGTCAAAAAAGCTGAAGGAAGGTGAAAAGCAAAACAAGTTAGCAAATTAAACCAAAAAATAGACAGGATAATGTTATCAGAGGATGAAAATCATGAGGGAAAATTAGTGTAAAAATAGGGCTATTTCCATGAGAAGGGTCAGAACAGTGTCTGTGCAATTTTTTGTGTCACTTCTCTTTGTGGCTTTCACTAGAAGATGGGCCCTAGGGGGAGGGGAAGGGAGGGTGGGGAAATATGCTGAAAAGCAGTTTGGAACTATAGTATTTTTCACGTCCAAGCATCCAAAATGCGTGTGGTGGGGGGAAGAAAAGGGCTGTGAAAAGTTTAAAATGCCTGATACATTTACCAAGAAACTTTTTCTTTTTTTCTTCTGGGAGTTTGTGAAACACAGTCCAAAAATTCTTGATGGTTTGATCTAACACTCCATACTGTCTGTATGCCACATTCTGTTGAAGGGATAAAAATAAAACTGGCCAGTTAATCCTCACTATTTCAATTTTTATTTAAAGCAACAACAGTTTATCCGATAAATTTGATAATCGTGTTCATGGATACTAAAATCCTCTTATCTCTGGAATCTGCTTGTTCATTTGTTTTTCAAAGATTCGTAGGACGATCCTTGACTTTTAGCCCCCTTTATTCTTGTATCTGATGTAGATTGGAAAGAGCCTCAAAACAATGACACAAATCAAGAAAAGATAAATTCCCTCGAGCTTCTGTCTTTTTGTTCATGACTTATACACTCAACAAAAGAACACGTCAGAAGGAGTTTAGGCTCAGCAGACTTATGTGCTTGTATCCAATACCTTTTGCAGCAGCTTCCAGTCATATTTTGTGTGTCCCTGGAGAATAATTTGAAGCTGGTCAGGGAGAAACATCTTCCAACTTCCAGCTGGGCAGCCTCTTAGAAAACCTTTCTTAAAGTCCCCAAATGGCTTCCGTATCGATTCATTGAACACATAATTCACATACAAGTCAACAAATTCCTTCCTGCAAAGATATTTTGAATCAAACAAGAAATGCAATAGGTGCTTTTTTTAAGAAGGAAAATTATAGAGAACTTTATTCCTTATTCCTTTATTGCATATGACCTGCTCTCCTGTAAAGGCTCAGTCCTTACTGAGAGCAGACATCACTGACAATTTATTTCCTGAATCAGCCGGGAGGATCATCACAAATAAAAGAGAATGCTGGCCAACATGCATTCATTTTGATCATCCTTCTTGTGCTTCACGTGAGCTCTCCAATGAAATCCTAACAGACACTTCACTGTTAAGATGGAACCTAGCAGATCCAAATGGTGTCAGTTCACCAAAACTCCCACTGAATATCCAAAAATTACCCTGAAGTCAAAACAGATACTCGCATAGCTGCTAATTAGTAGTTTCACTCTTCTGTTTGTGATGCAGATTCATTTAGTGATGTTGTTCTTGCACAATCAATCCAATGTAAATTCTTTACTTAAAGGTTCCTAAACAGCCCTGTAAGTCCTCAGATCATCTGCATAACTCAGGCCACAGAATTTCTCTCTGTCCCCTTTCCTGAGGTTAATATTGATTCAATACCTTATTGACAGATTGCTCCTCTTCTGTTACACACAAAATACATTCCATACACATAACTAAGCAGGAAACTTTTTGCTCGTAAAACACCTTCTAGAGGTGTACCTAGGGCTGGATTTCCTGAACAAGTTGCCTGCATTTCCCTGAAAAGATTGTTCAGGGATATTTTATACATTTTTTAGGAATTTCCCTGACAAGGCCAGGCATGTCTGTATATGCAGATGCCAGGATGTCCAAGGATCCCTTTCTTATCCACTGCTTGCACAAACTGCCAATGTCTGACACGTACACAGGACATACAGGGAGAACCAAAAGCATACAACTTACTGAGCCAACAACACAATGCTGACTTTCTAAGACTATATGGGAAGGGGGATAGATATGATATTCCACACGCTCCGAACAAGACAATAGGATAAGAATAAGAAAAGTAAAACTGACCTGTTATCCTTAGTGACAGGAATGTTGGCACCATTTTGTTTAAGTTCAACAATGGAACCTCCTTCTTCTATTACCTACGCAAATAAACGAGAACACTGGATGCTATATCTATATATGACAGCCATATATGTGCTACCTCTATCATTCTTTCTTTCTGCAGGGCCTGACATAGCACTCTTACTCGTTTGAGTTTACAGACAAGCTGTGTCATTTGCAGTGGGACATTGTCTTGCCTGAGCACATGCACAGCAGCTCTGAATGGCATAATCATGTCTTACCGTGAAGTCCATGTCCAGGCTCTCAAAGACATGATCACATTCTTCATCCAAAATTCCCTGAAGTCTCCTTTCAAAAAACAAAGAGGAAAAAAAGAGACATTCAATGCACTTTCAAATTCTGCTGAAAGCTATCCTTGGACAAACAGTATTTAAATGCATAGACATACAGAGCACCTGTACTCTCACAGAACCTTCCCATAGGGCCCTTAACTGATCTGTACACTTATGTCCCGCTGCTGCCATGAGCTGAGGGCAAATGCCTTCACCACAAAGGGTTCCAGGCAAGCCCACCCCCACACCCTGTGGTAATAACTTTACATAAAGTTCCATGCCAAGCAGACTTGGACCACAGTCTCGTTCTTCCAAGTATCATTTAGCAAGGCATTAAGTGTGGACTAGGGGGACGATCTGGTAGAACTGTTTTGGAATGCATCTCTCAAATTATTGCAGGCAACCTGATGTTTGAGTCCACTTCAACAGTTCTTGGCTCATGAGAAGGGGCTCTCAATTTCTTGGCTGTTTATAACACTTGCATAGAAAGCTGGGCTTCAGGGGCCTAGAAGCTTTATGCTGGTGGCAGCAGCACTTCTTGCTGACATATCTGCCTGAAAGCTCCTTTTCCAGTGGGTGGAAACCCCCCATACAGGTTCTTAGATTTGACACAACCACAGCATAGGCTAATACTGTGTTTGTATGTAACATCATTGATAACTGGTAAATCAGAAAAAAACCCAACATTAGTTTGCTTAGTTCTTCCAAGTTCAAACTACAGTTCAAAGTGGTTTTGAACTATATATTCACAGTGTGGACTTAAGTTCATGTGGAGCAGAAACCTGACCCTTTCTATGCCACGGGGCTCAGCTTATTATTTTGGCAATATCAGCCTCTGTTCGAGAGCAACATCTGTGTCCTGGACAAGGCCCACCTTGGAAGTCTGGAGCTTTTAGCCGCACTGCCATGGAAAACCTATCTGCCACAGGTACCCTGACTACAGCCTTGGGGTGAAACCTTTATTTCCCATCAACCTACAGGGAGTGTTTTTGTTGTGGGTACGCAGCTTCTAAGAACTGAGGAAACACCATCATAAGGGTATAAAAATTCCCCTTTAAAATAGTCTTATGGAGTGGTCAACAGTGGTCTAACTGACTGTGTCTCTGCTGTGTCTCCACGGCCTGAGGTTAGATGCAAAACTTTGCTAACTTTGCTTCACGGAGAAGTTATCTGTTGTGGCTGCCCCATCCCTGGAGGGGTTCAAGGCTGGATGGGACTGTGAGCAACCTGGTCTGGTGGGAGGTGTCCCTGTCCAGGGCAGGGGGGTTGGAACTTGATGACCTTTAAGGTCCCTTCCAACTCTAACCGTTCTATGATTCTATCTCCATGCCCATCATCAAGTGAGGAGACCCGCCTCAGACATAGCTTCCTGGCCTGGCTCGTACCGGCCTACATCTGGCAACAGCTCCTTGAAGTCCTCCAAGGTGGGTTCCAGGCCCAGCAGCTTCTTGTAGAGAGCCCTGGGGAAGGGGAAGGGCGCCATGTGCCTGTTATACAGGGCCATTCCACACAGCGTCCCAATGTGGAAGAAGATGTCATCATCGCAGCTTGACACCTGATTAAAAACAAACGTATTTTTTTTAAAAAAAAAACAACTCTTTCCCGGGAGCAGGCTCTCGGCTTCCTCAGCTCAGCCCCTTCCTTACCTGCGTGGGGAACCACACCAGGCCGGAGGCAAGGAGGTGGAAGGCTCCACCGTGGGGCTGGCAAAGGCTCCTGACGGCGACGCTGAAGAGCTCCTGAGACGGCCCGCCTTGGTCCACTCCTTCCTCGCCCACGAAGCACACCTGTCAGCCCCGAGACACCCATAGCGACAGGGGCACCGACACCGGAGAGGAAGGGGGGAACGGAAGGGAAGCGGAACCACTAGGCTTGGGCCGCCGCGCAGCCTGGAGTGGGGGGGGTTGGCGGAAGGACCGGAAGCGGCACTGAGGAACGCTTCCGGTCCTCCCGCCAACTCCCCCCGGACTGTGGGGCGGTGGCAGCGGCCATGTTGCGTGGCGCCACGGCGGTGTTGCGGCGGGCAGCGAGCAGCGGGCAGGGCCAGGGCCAGGGCCAGGGCCAGGGCCAGGAACCGGGGCAGGTCCCGGGCTCGGCGCGGCTGGAGCCGTCGCTGCTGCGTTTCCTGGTGTGCCCGCTGTCCAAGCGGCCGCTGAGGTGAGGGGGCCGGGCCCCCTGGGGCCTGCTGGTGCCTCCTTCCTGAGGGGTGCCAAAGGGGCAAACCCTTTGCCAAAGCCAAAGGTTATTCACTCTTTTGGTTTTGTTTTTTTTTTTTTTTAATTCCTTGCCTGGCCAGGTATGACGAAGCTACCAACGAGCTCATTAACGAGGAGCTGGGCATTGCCTACCCTGTCATCGATGGCATCCCGAACATGATCCCAGAGGCTGCCAGGACGACTCAGAAGAAGCCCCCAGCCGAGGGTTCAAAGCAGCCCTGAGGCACCTACCAGCCACAGCGGTAAACTGGGAGCCATGGCTGGAGGAGGCCTGCTCCCCTCCCTGCCCACACTGACTGTACTGGTTCCCCTCCTGTCGCTAGCAGGCTTGTTTTACTCAGCCAGCGTGGATGAAACCTTCCCCCAGGGCTGCACCAGCACAAACAGTTTATGTTTCTACAGCCTCCTCCTTCCTGTTACAATACCTGTTTATGTGTTCTTTCATCTGTGGACCTGGATGGGGATTAAGCTTTTCAGGCACAACTAGTGTGATGTGTTTGCCAACTCCTGGGCTTCTCTAAAGCAACACCGTGTATTTAATCTCATCATGTATGCAGTTGATTTGAGGAGTTCCCTTCTGGCACTGCTGACTCTGGTCATTTTTTTTAGTGGTACCTGGAACCATGTAAAGTTTTCTGCAGCAGCCTATTACTTAATCACTGCTAAGGCAGATAAAGAGGAGGAACAAGAAGAACTAATTCCTTCTAGTGTATCCCTTCAAGAGTGGTGTGTGTATGTAGTGGCACTAAGAAAAGTCTTCTAGGTGGTGGTGGTTTTTATGATGAAGAACTGTACCCTGACTGGAGTAACTGATCTTAAGTAATAAGCAATGATAACATGCAGCAATATATGAGTCTCTGAGTTGCGAGCTTTGGGTTTGTTTATTTGTTTTGAACTGATATCTGTCAGAAAAACACAATAAATTGGGCTGGTGATTAATCTCCGAATGAGGTAAATGAAGACGTTTACTTGGGTGATACCTATGTCTGTAATGTCCAGAATTATGTCTCCACGCAGAGACAGCAGCATTGTAATCAGCTTTTCATCTCTCTTGCTGGCACTGCTTTCTTTTCCCTTCCTTTCCCTTCAGGCTTCCTTTCCCTTCAGGCAGCATCTCCATGACAGAAATGAGTTCTATGGCTATGTCACTTGCTGGCCTGTAATGCTGGCTCCCCAGCCACTGGGTTTTTCACATAAAGCAAACTAGCCCAGAGCCTTTAAAGTCAGTCTAACAATAATAGTTATGGACTTTGCCAATTACCAGTTTACTGAGCAATCCTATTACATTTCCCCAAAGCAACCTCACAGTAAATAATACTGCCACTTGCATTTAACTTATGCCAACAAAACAAAGCTTGATGGCTATGGCTACCTAGAATCAGAATGTAAGATGCTGCCCTCCAGATTTACTCCGCATCCCCCATAGAACATGTTTTGTAATAATTTGGTGAGTAGTTGTTGTATGCTCAGGGGATACCAAAATCTTTCTACCAGTACTTCATTAACACTGAAAACCAAAGAACGCTGCAGCAATATATGCACAGCTAACAAATAATACTATTTGGTATCTTACCTTTAAGATCTTTCTGAAATTGGAGGTTTGTGCGGAATTTAAATAGGTCCATATGTCTTGGAGAAGGTGCTGTCTGTCAGCTATTAAAACGTGCTCTTCGAGGCCCACCAGTACTAAGGGTACCTGAAGAGTGAAGTAGCAGTGTGTTAGTAGTGTGTTTCTTCTAAATTGTTTAAAAAAAAAAAAAAAAGGCCACACTTACATTATCGAAGGGGCTGGACAGGGCCTTGCTTTCTATAGAAAAAATCATGTTCTTGCCTTGTATGTCAAAGATGCAGGGGTATTGGGTCAGCTTCCACATGGCCAGCTGAAATAACTGAAGTGACAAGAAAGGAAAAGACACGGTGATTCTCTCTTGCAAAATCAGAGTCTGGGGATACATGTGCAGACAGAGCTGCCAGCCTGTTCGCTGGCAAACTCCTGTGTCTCTGAAGTATGCCCTTGTGCTGTACATGAACACAGGCAGCAGAGGCACGTGTTTTAAAAGCAGCTTCTAAACACTCCTGTGAGCGGGGAACCCTGACAGGCATCTGAACTGTCTGTGCAGGCAGACGCTGGTGTTACAGTCCCCCAAGAACAGAATAGGAAGAGAGTGATTTTAATAGCATCCTCCATAATTCATCTAAATCAAAACACAGGGTAAAAATGCCCTGGATACCCAGGTTATGGTACACTGTTGTTAAAAACCATTGGGTTTATTATCTGCAACAGCAAAAGTAGAAACTGGTATAGAAAATAATCTAACTCCAAGTGTTACACCTCCAGTATGATAAGGCAGCAGCTTCAGGTAATGTCCTATTTGGCTTTTGATTCTATACTGTTTCTGATTCTATACTGTTTCTCAAACCTCCTCCTCCGCTCAAGTTAATTGGTACAAAATTGGTACATTAGCATGAGAAAGGTTATGAAAGAATTAGGCAGTTTCCTTGAGAGTTCCAGCCAAGTTGCCAGAAAAATACATTTTTTGCCTAAGGAAGCCCCTACTATCCACGTTCCAATTTCATGCTGTTTGCTGTGACACCAATTGCATTTGGTAACTAATTTTATTCCCTCATGTCATCCAGAAATGGACCATTTCCCAGATTATTTTTAACTACCACAGCTTTGTTTTTAGATGTAAGTAAATTGAAATGCTTAATAGGATTTCTACATAAAAGTTTAAAGAGACCTCACAGTATTTCTGTTAATTAAGCATAACAAAATCCAGAGTAAGGAGAAGCACAGCAACCATCCCTCATGGCTGTTTCACGCTGGTCACAGGTTCAGAGCTGCCTAAGATGCTGGAGGACAGCTCTGAGCCCGAGAACCAGGGGGCACCTCAGGAAAGTCACTATTGTAGCTGCTAAAATACTGCTGGGATGGTAAATGGCTTGCATAATTTAGAACAGCTGGAGGACTAGGAAAAGTGCAGTCTTTGAGATGTACTGGGCAAGAGTCTAGAGTTGATTTCCATCAAAAACGGGGAGCAAAGTGTTTTGTATTGCTGGTGGCATTTTGTACTTACGTGTCTTGGAGTAGCAAACCAACACCATGAGATAATCTCTTTCACTTGAGGCACGTAGAACTTATTTTCTTGTACTCTGAAACCAGTCCTGGAGTTCACCTGCATTGATACAGGTTGTGAAAAGGGGTGTCATCAGAAGCAGTGAGCTACGCTTCTGCTCCTGTGGCAGGACAGGACGTGGCAGGAGGAGTAGCAGGGCTCTGCAGAAAGAGCTTGGAGGCCCTGCACAGAAGTGGAAGGATAGAAATGCTACAAGTAGCACAGCACCCAACAGTAAGAAGTGTTAGAAACCCAGATATAAACTACCAGGAAAGCAATTTTCCTTCACAGTGAAGACCCCTTAACAGGACTCTATCGGGAAAGTTATGTTTCACTTTGAGAGTCTCTCATGTTGCAGGAGAACCTGAAGTTCCCTATTCATCTTTGTACTCATCTCCTGGCAAAGATAAGATTTTCAGGGAGATGGTGAACATGTAAAGCTCCAAACGACGTAGCCACTTATGAAGGAGTAAGCCTGCTGCACTTTTGAGTTTATTTATCTGAATAAATACGTATTCAAGAGTCTAAACTTTGAGGCCCAAATCTGCATTCTCAACCAAAAGGATATTAAATTCTGAACAGAATTTAACAGCTTTCTCTGATTCATACTAGGTGCACGCTTGAGCTCTTGACTTTCCTAAACCTTGAACATCTCAGCAGGAGAAAGGATGGTTGTCAAGAAGAGTACAGTTATAGCCCCCTTTCTTCCCCTTGTGCATCTGCAGCTCTAATTCTGTTGCCCCAGAAAATTTATCTGGTGACAGGCTCTTTAAGCCTCACGCGGGGTTACCCCGGCAGCCACCACGTGCCAAGCAGAGGGGTTGTCTTCTAAACGTTGTGAGCAGCTCCTGGGGTGAGGGATCCCACCAGCAGGGAGGGGAATGGCAGTGCTACGTAAAGGACACCACATCCACAGCTCCGAAGGCATCAACGCCCGATTCCTCACACCCCTGAGCACATCCCTCCCCCTGCCAGGGGCTGGAACACACTCAGCTTTTCGTGTTCAACAGAGGGTCAGCCAGGCACAAGAGGATTCCTTCAAAGCTGGTGTAGAGCCAAGGACATTCCTGAAGCAATGGCAAGTGACAAGGCCCCGTCTTCCCTTGTAAGAGGGAAAACCAGAGAGTTTCAACAAGTAAAAAGGATTAAAATACTAGAACTGATACGTCCTGTCTAGTCATGATCCAAACACTTTCTCACCTGGTAAAGAATCTGCAGTATTTGGAGAGTCACAGTTTCATGGAGGTGCAGGGCAAAAATGTTTCTTGGGTGGTCTCTGACTTTGGTGACGAATTGTGACAGGTTATTCTGGGAAACCTTCTGATATAGAATGACCAACTTCTTGAAAAAGGCTGTTTCTAGATTTGACCACAGGCATTCTGCAAAGGAAACAGTCAAGTATCCATCACAGGTAACTGCTAATAAGTGAAGCTGCATTTTCTCTTTTTATCAAATAAACTAAACAAAAAAATGCTTAATTTTGCACTACAAAAAGTAGTAAGCCTTGGACTCGGAATTTAATTTTTTTCTTGTGTCTTTCTGTGTAGTCCCCATGTTTCTACTTCTACCAGAAGCTTTCCTTTCAGGCTGAACTCCATAACAAATTTACATCAGCGATACTAACTCTTGCTCCACAGCCAATTAAATCAGTCAGTTAATCAGTCGGTTGTGTCATCATGAAACCCTACCAAGAGTTTGCAGGTCCTCTGTCTGGAGCCTCATGATGGCTTCTGCTAGCAGCCCAAGACAATGGAAAGAGCTGTCATCCTCTCCCTGCAGAAGGAAAGGCAAGATCAGGTAGACTCTGAAATTTTCGGGTGAGATGGGAGAGGAAGACAATGATGGTAGTAACATCTCAAGCTGGTTTTGCACCTTCAGAAAGAGAAAAAAAAAAAAAAAAAGAAACAAGGGTTAAAAATGCAATTATGTTTTGCCAAAATCATCTATGAATTAGGTTGGCATGAAATTCCCAAGTTTCACACACAAACCCAGAGCTCCTCAGTATGTGCATAGTGAGAATCCTTACTTCAAATCCTTACCTCCTTGAAGACATCTGGCTTCTTGATGATCTTCTTATAAAAACATTGCACTTTCGACAAGTCTATACCCGAAAATTCTTTGGAAGTTTTGAAATGTTTGTCTCTATCACAAAGGTAAAAGAAAAAAGAACACCAAATGACGTGAGAAGCTGTTTTTTGTTACTGCCTGAATAGTGAAACATCCTAACATCAGAAAATATTTGGAAAATTCAGCTGTGACCCCAGTGGATATAATTCTGTCAGTTATAAGAAGATATTCTCACTGTGGTGTGCCCTGATGGATATTCTCTCCTTCCATTCTTGTGTAGCTGTGCACTGTTAAAGATAGACTTCTTGTATTTCACCCTAAAATGACTTGCAACTCAATGCTGTGAGGAGCTATTATGGATCCTTTGACCTTCTTGGAGCTGTAATATTGCCTAAAGAGATGATCACCATCTGTCAAATGTCACTATGGGATAATCTGCTAGAATGTAAGCGTCTGTAGCACATTTCAATAGGACTGGGGGATAAAAAACTTTATTTTAGCTTGGACTTTGAGAAATGCAGACTTGCTTCTTTCAAATTCAGATATGACTAATCTTCTCTACATATGTGGCTTAATGTAACACTTTCTGGTCAAAAAGAACACTTTCTGGTCAGTTTATGTGCAGTCAATATATTCTGTTACGTCTAAATCAGACACTCTACCTTTTCTCCAGGAAGCTTCCGTTGATGCAAGCCTCAGATGAAAAGATCAGTCTGATATGCCTGATAGTAAACAACAAACCAAAGTCAATCCTTCAACGTATGATCTAAGTCATTGAGAAAATAATTAGATCCAGATTAGCCAAGATTTTTAAATGCTCAAAATCGGCAGCTGGAGTCAGACTTTCCCAAAGAAAATAACCTCCCATGTAAAATCTGGAAAAAGACAGTATATACTTAAACTGCTTTGGAAAATGGGTAACTAAAGAAGTGATTGCTAATTTTTAAATGCTGATGCACACAAAACATTTCAGTCTGGGTACTCTGAATTATGATTTTTGCACAAGACCTCAGTCTGCAGACCGAATCTTTCACTAATTTAACTTGTCAGCTCTTCATTAGCTTAACAGCCACTCTGAGCAAGAAGAGGACAGGCTTCCAAAGCCCGGCAACACGTCTGCTCTCTTCCTGCAAAAGGATTATCAGAGGGCTGTTGTTTATCAACAAATCTTTCTCCTGTGCAAAAACTAAGTAAGAAGTGCCAGTAGAAGATTCTGTCTCAGCTAATTCTTGAACATCAAGTTCTTACAATAGTGTCCAAAGAATAATAATTTTTAGAGGAAGTCATGTACTGGCACGGGGGGAGAGGAGGGAAGTGGGGGAACCCAGCAGGTTTCTGACTTACTTTTTTACCTTCTCCCAGCGGTGAAAGCTGTATTTGGAAATCCATGCATCCACATCTTCATCCTTCAGAGTGGCAATACCATTCAAATAGGAATCCTGTGTGAAATGCATGAAAATATATTAAAATATTGACAAGATTACAGGTCTAGCAGACGGGATTCTCTTTTTTCAAGCCAATCATTAGAAGATTTCAGCCTAACTATGAACAAATTAGGGGTCGTCCAGCATGACTCAGCTGCATTAACCACAGAACAGATACGTGATTGCAATGCAAGTTAGTTTCTGGGTAAGCATGGAAAGAACTGCGAGAGACATATATAAACTTGGAGGGCTAAAGCAGGATGGGAAACCCAAATGTTTCCAGCAGCATGAAAAATGGTAAAATTAGAAGCCGTGATCAAATATATACATACCTTTTTCTTGCAAAGGGCAATACTTTGTTTTTCTCTTGCAATAATTTCAATCACCTTCTGTGATGTGTTTTCTGTGAAAGAGTAAAAAGATTTTCAAGGGAGCATTTGAAGAGACAGTTATTATGTTCCGAGAGTTCAGTGCACAGATGTGGAACAATAAGAAGAACCCTCAGATAGTAGCTGTCTGTCTAAAAATTGATCCTATGTGGCCATTATTACCCATGATGATGATAGATCAAGCAGCAAATGGAATTATCCATTGTAAAGTCTGTTGGGATGACCAAGCAAGCATGAGATCTAATGTCAGCCTCTCAGCACAAACATGAAATCACGAAAGCAAACAACTCACTAGAAGAAACAAATAGACATTGGACAATGTCATTGTACACTGTGCAATGGTCATTACCCTGAGGGGATTTTCCAGTATCCACTGGTGAGTTGATGGGAAGTGGTATCAACTGATGAGGCCGATCTCCCAGCTGTCCCTTTTCACCAGCACCAAACCAATAGACTTTGTCCAAGGAGGGGACATAGACCAGGGTGTGCTGTCTGGTCAGAAAAAGAAAAATGGTCCTAGTAAGCTAAGACCACTGGGCTAGTGGTATTATCAAATAAAAACAAAGTTTACAGATGAATTTTCAGAGTGAACAGCTGAGGGTGATCTTTAAAAGCCCTGACAGTCCAGCTAAAGAATCTCTTTAACTGGAGTTTTAGGACCCTTCCTTGCATAAACATCCAGCAATAAAGAAACATATGGACTCATATTTCCTATACTGTGCTCTAGTGTTTGTGATTTACCCTGGTTCCACGTGCAAAAATAAAGTGTTTCGCCTTGCTAGCTTCACTCTATTCCATTTTTTAAAAGGGCAATTTCTATGCTGCTGAACCTGACTCAAAGCCCAGGAAAGGTGACTCCAGAAAAGGAGACTTTTTCTGGCCCAGCCCCAGAAACGCAGAATGAAACTGGGTAATTATCATGACTCTCTGGTTCTTTTTAAGGACCCACCAGTTTGTCAAAGTGGAAAGGAATTCCGTGACTTTCCCAGTGCAGGCTTTTGACAGTCTTTTGCTCTTTGGAACCCAGTACACCCTTCATTCCTTAAAAGATAAAAAACCCAAGGGCTTTCTGGCTTGTCTGGGAGAGCCCTCTCCCTCTGCTGGCACAGGCTGAGGGTTCTGCTTTCACTGGGGTTGTGGCAGGAGGGTGGCTTACACTTGAAGAGTGGGAGATATTCTGACAGTGCTGGCCTACTGGGATGCAGAAATTTGAACATCTTGGTGACTCCTCTCCCTCCTCTTCTTTGGTGATTCCCCTAAGACCTTGACCTTAGAAGGCATGTTATTGGTACTTTCCCACCTGCCGCAGGCGATCTGTGAAACTCTTGCTCCCCACAGCTCAGCCACCACACGAGGTGTGAGTTCATTCTGGGTGGAGTTGTGACCAAGCTGGCCGGCCCCTCCTGCTCCAAAGGTGCACAACAGCCCCTCCTTGAAGATGAAGAAGCAAACAACAGGATCACTGCACTGTTACCAGCATTCAAATGGTCACCACTGAGAGTGGTGGCCAGCAAGACATAATAAATTATATGGGACTTGATTCCAAACATCCCCAATTCAAACACAGGTCGAGTTCACTTCTCATCAAGCCTCACCTTACATTGTCTAATGTCCAAATCATTTAACTCCTGAGAAAAGCAATTTAGCTCCTGAGAATAATTGCTTAAGAGCTTTACATGTATGAGTAAACCCTAGTGCATTAGCTATCATTCACATTTTCTGAATTCCCCAATATACTACAAAAAAAGATATTTTCAAAACCACTGAGAGTTGAGTTGGACATCTTTGCCCCAGGATTCCCATTCATCATCTCCCTGCAAAAGTCTGCACACAGGTGATGGAATCTGAGAAAAGGCCTGTTTTCCCAATAGCTTCATTAGCATCCCTTGGGAATCGTCTTCAGGCTTGGATAGAAGCAGATGTTGCCACCCCAATTTCCACGTGCTGACTTTTAGCAGTGTATCTTTTCTCCCAGGGTGAGATCTCGGATGCTCAGACCTTCCATTTCAGACTCACCTTGGAGAGAGCTGCAGTATGATCTGCCCCACACGAGATAAATACAGTCTTCCAGTGCTCTAATGCTCCAACGTATGATGGGCAGTGCCTGTCTGGAAAGGAGATAGCACTGCTGAAGTGAGAGTACTGGGGGTCTTACACAAAGAAAGATTTGGAAAATAGGGGGATTTAGTGTCCTCTCTTACAGCAATTAATGTATTTACAACTTGGTTTTTGAGTTGTTTTCTACTCTTTACTACAAAACACTCTTTCTCATAGTATTTTCATTTACATTCAATGTTTGTTTCCTGGTCAGGAAACAAAACTCAGTGCTTTCACATCTGCTTGCCAAAAGGTACTTGGCTTCAAAATATCTGGCTCTCAAGGGTGTGAACTCACCCAGGTCCCTCTGACTTGAGGTTCTGTCTAGCTAAAGCAACTCTGCTCTAGCCTTCTAGGTTTGAAGACAATGAGTTATTTAAATTCTTCTCTAACCTTGTATTTACAGAGAATTAAAGAAGGCAAAGAGGTATAAAATTAATTTCCTTCAAGGAAGACCGTATGGAGAGAGCATGGGAGGAGGGAAAGAGACCTCTCAGACGTTTTAAGAGTTCATGTCATCCAGTTGGCCACATAAAACAACCAGAAGTTCTCCGTAGAAGCACAACCCCTAAACCCCTTGTCCCTGTATGCCTTTTTCCTGGCCAGGAAACAGATAACTTATCCAGATATACTTTCTTCAAAAGACTTTACTGGCCACTGCTGATCCAATGGAGTTCGACAGTCCTGAGGAGCCATTCCTGTGTCTGCACTAAGTTCATTGACAAGGAAACACCTTCCTATTGCTGTCCTTCCTTACCTTTTGTGTCTCCAAGTCCCAGCTGTCCAAAATCATTCTTTCCCCAGGAGTACACAGCTCCAGAGAGTGACACGGCGGCGCTGTGAGCTCCTCCAGCAGCAATTTGAGCGAGTGGGATGCCCTTTATGCTTTTCACCAGCTGTGGTTGGAGGATGAACGTGGTTTCATTCCCCACTCCAAGCTGACCATGGGTGTTCTGGCCCCAGGTGAAGAGCTCACCTCCTTCACACACAGAACAGAAGAATACAGCTCAGCCTCACTGTTTCCCTTGAGTCTTTGCACTTTGGGAAGTGGGAGCAAAAAATCAGTGCTGCTTTCAGGGCTGTAGCTACAAGGTGAGACCATCAGCAGCAACCAAATCTTCCTGTTTGCTTCTGACCCCTTTGAGGAAGTCAGGAGGAAGTCCCATACCTGCCTGACTCAGCACAAGAAGAAAAAAAGCAAGGCATTCCCACTTCTAAAGCCATACTTTCAAGAAGTTCCCAACCAGAGAAGTGCTCCAACTTAAGAATGATCAGGTCTGGTGACTGCAGAGTGGGACGGCCACATCTGCCCACCACAACACATCTTTGAGGAGGGGTAGCACTAAGGAACTAGAGAGAGACAGAGCTGCAGGTCCCTGGGAGCTGGGAGGAAAGGGCAGTGCACTTTGTGTCCCCCACCCATCGCTCATTGCTCCCTAATGGCATCACCAACTACTGGAAGGAGTTCAACCACTCCCTTCTGAGAGCATGACTGCCATAATGTGACTCCCTTTTGGAGAAGTGTGCTTGAAAGAGGCTACCTCTGGAGAGCGCCATGGCGTGCCGGTCCCCACATGCTATTTGAACAATATTTTGGTTTCCTAGTTCTTTCACCAGCCTACAAAAATAAGGAAAAACAAAACATAACATAATCAAAATAGATAGACGCTGTGCCATGACACAAAGTAAATGAAGAAGATCCTCTACTCATCAAGTCCTAGCATGTTTAGCAGGAATTATGTGGAAAAATATAGGCCACCTGTAAGTTGATTCACCCTGCTCTTATGCTAACCTACTGCAGCTGGGCTAAATGATGTGAATGTGGTTTGCACCACGGGAAGCTGGAAGAGAATCAGGCTCAGCCCTGGGCCAGTCAACAGAAGATCCCATGGCAAACTGCTCTACCATTTTCAGATGGTGGTTACCTTCACTGCTTAATCAGAAGGTGGCCAGGTTCAGATGTGCTTGGGTCTTTCACCCACAGCCGTCCCAAGCCACATATGATTTGCAAGTCATCTGCATTACTCTGGCACGTGCTACTGATCCTTACTAAGTTTGAGAGAAACCTGTGTCATGCACATCCCGAGCAGCTCAGATCTTGGTATTATCCTCAAAATCAGTGCACTTCCTGCTGGGTAACAAAAGAAGATAAAGTTTTGGGTACTAGGAAGGTGTTCCAGTTCCCTCTCTGTAACAGGAACATGCATTAGTCTCTTGGATGTTTAGGAAAAGTGGGCCACCTTCTCTGACGGCTACTATCCATACCTCCACCCCATGAAAGCTTCTTACCTTAACTTGGGGCAGTTGGCTGGAGGTGTAGCCCAGTGTTCAGAAAGCTTCCTGTTAGCAGAGAGAATCAGCGTATGCGTTGCGTCGTGGTTTGAGCATCGCACCTCCTCATTCCTCTGTGACTGCTTGTGCTCTGCGGAATGAATTCGGACAGGCACGACAGTCACACTAAAGCAGCAGGCCTCTTAACTAACTTGGCCGCCTCCCCAAGATCTCTGTGAGCTACTGCTTTCACCAAGAGCTTCTGCTCCTCAGGAAGAAGTGAGACAAGCGTGCCTGATATTTTCTCAGGCTCTTTGGGGTTTCAGTGTCCTACCCAATGCTTGGTTTCATGCCAGACAATTCTCCTGGCTATGACTAGAAGGCATTTCTCCATCTCTTAGGCTGCTGGGCCACCAGTTGCCGAGACTGTCAGTGAAATGTCAGCAGAAGCTTGGCCTATTACTTATGCACTGCTGTGGAGAGTGCCCAGGGGACATAAGGCACCTCATGAGGTATCTGACCACGCCAGCATGGGATGCCTTGAAGTCAGATGTCTTGCAAGGCACTGGAGAAGCAACGGTGGAAAATTCACACACTGCCTATTTACAGCAGAAAGAAAGTCCCTTCTTGCCTGAAGGGCTGCAGGTGCTTTCTTCACCCTGAGGCACCAGATCTACGCAGTTGCTCCCGGGTGGCCTGACTGCAGCACAAGAACCATAGAGGAGAAAATCAAATTACTGCCATTTTAGCCGTGTCGTCTCCACGGTCCCCGCTCGGCCGAGAGGCTCCCAGCCCCGGCAGGGCTCTGTCTGCCCCCGCCGCCCTCCCCGAGCCCCCCTCCGCTCTCGCCGGTCGGTACCTCCCGTGCCCCGCTGCCGGGTGTCGCTCCTCCGGTTCCGCCGCCGTCCCGCCGCCATCCCCGCTCGTCGGCCGCCCGACGGCTGGGAGGCAGGGACAGAGACAGCGACCGCGCCGGGGACAGCGGCGGGAACACCCCGCCCCGGCGGAGAAATGGAAACCGAAACTCGGGAGATGCGGTAGCACCGGGAGGAGGGAGCGGGGCGCGGCCGGTTCCCGGGATCCCCGCCGTCGGAAGGTCGGGAGCTGGCACAGCCTCGGGCCCGTGGAGCTGCCGGGCTTTGGGGAACTCCCGGCTCCAGAAAGCGGGTAGAAGGATGTCGGGGTTTTCCATGCGGAAAAGGCACCCGTAACGACTTCGTTACTCACCTCGGAGAGTGACCCACCGTGCCCATCCTTCCTACCTTTCTATGAGCTCAGAGACCTGCTCTGCTGCTCCCCGGATCCCCATAACAGCCCACGCAAATTCAGAGGGAACACATGGACATCTAAAAGCTGTCTGCTTCTGGTCTCACATTAATCCCTCCTACCCTCTGATAAATCTTCCCCTGCCTTCAAAGACCCTGGAAGCTTCTCCCCCCAAGAAAGGCCACCCAGCCAGCCCCACTTCACGCGCTTTCCTACTGGAGTGATGCATAGAATCATAGAATCTTCTAGTTTGGAAGGGACCTTCAAGATCATCTAGTCTAACCACTGACCTCTGAAGAAAAAACATCACTAAACCATGTCCCCCCAGCACCATGTCAACCCATCTTTTGAACACCTCCAGGGATGATGCCTCAACCACTTCCCTGGGCAGCCCATTCCAATGTTTAAATGGTCCATCCTGATGACAGAATCATGGAATGGTTTGAGTTAGAAGGGACCTTAAAGATCATCAAGTTCCAAGCCCCCTGTCACGGGCAGGGACACCTCCCAGTAAACCAGGTAGCTCAAAGTCCCATCCATCCTGGTCTTGAACACTTCCAGGGACGAGGCACCCACAAGTGGTAAAATAAGGCATATCCATGTGAACGATGAAATGAATCGAAACACATAGGAATATTTCCATTCTATCCTTAATAGCTTCCACTGAAGAATTCAATTCAATCTGCTTAAGAAAACTTTTTGCTGCTGAATACTAAACACAGGTTTTGGTGGGGCATTCTACAAGAGTCACAAGAAGCACAACATGAACCTACAGGTTTATACTGGTATTCACTGAAACATAGTGGAAAATTTCCTACTGAGACACCAGAAGCATTTATTATATTTGAAAGGAACAACCTGTGGTGCACAAAAAGACACACAGAGGCCCCTGAGGTGAAGAAAAAAGGTTGTGGAGGAACCGCAGAAGCAAAGCAAGATGAACCTGGGGCATACAATAATTAACTTCTCCCCAGGGAGGAGCAACCCAGCCTGTCTTTCTCAGCCACTTCCCTACACACACTATGGGGACCTTATCTCCTTCCACAGTGTATAGGAAAGTCTTTAAATCAAGAAATACCAAGCTAGAGGTGTGAGGCCAAAGCATGAGCTACAAAGGAACACTAGAGGTCCTTCTGCACCAAAGCATGAACCAAAGCCTCCTCCTTGGGAGTAAAAGCTGCTCCAGAGGCAAGGGCACTCACCTCCCCTTTGCCACAGAAACAGAGATTTGAGGGGAGGAAAGGAAACCCGTTGACCCCTTTCTTCCTCTCTGAGCTACATTTGTCTTCCTGACAAATGGACTACTGACAATGACTTCATGTCTGAAAGGCTTGCTCTGGTGAGCTACTGCAAGTTCCTCAAACAGCCTGCAGCTCTCTGCCCAACAGGCATCAGGGCTTGTGATAGTCTGACCCAAAGGAATCCAGGGGCCCGTGAGGGAGATGGCTGGCAGCTGGCAGGAGACAGAGGAAAGAGGTGAACTGTGCAAAATGGTTTTCATCATAGAATGATTTAGCTTGGAAGGGACCTTAGAGATCATCTAATTCCAGCCCCTATGCCATGGGCAGAGACATCTCCCACTAGATCAGGTTTCATAGCTAGAAATGGGTTTGATAGACGTGTCCATCCATACTTTGGTCATTTCACCCCTTTTTTATCACTTCTATAGTGCCTTACCCATACAAAAAAACAAACCCAACCAAACCCCAAACCAAAACCCTCATGTGTCAAACACCTCAAGTTTGGCCTAGAATTTCTTCTGAGAGCAGCCCTTCTCCCAGGAGAACAGCACGGACCACTTCCAGGGTGAGCGAAATGGAGGAATCCAAGGAAATATATGCAGATGCCATGAAACCCCAGGAAGAATGTCCCATGGTGGGCCCCAGGGAGCTGAGGACACGTGCAGTGGAAGCCCACTCCCAACAGGGTTGGCAGCCAAACAGGCACGAGCGGATCAATCCCTCCGGAGCAGATTTGGGAGCGTGGGCACTTGCAGTCCCTCTCAGCCATCTTGTCTGACTCATAGCACCCAGCTCACCTGCTGCTCTACGTGGTAAGCAACAGAGTGACCTGGGGACCATCCAGCAGGGCTCACTTACTGGCAACCCATACCAAGTGCTGCATCCCCCACTTTCACAGTGAGGGACACCTTGTCCCCAGAGTACCAAAGCAGCGCCCGCCACACAGGCCCTGGCAGTACCAGGGCTGAGCATCCCCTTGGCCTGGACAGCCCCACAGGAGATGAAGCCCTCACAGGCACAGCCAGGCCCGAGGGGACAGAATGACTGTAACGGCACAAAAGAGCTATCTGGGCCACCCCACCACCCTCTGCCCGAGGGGTTTAACAGCACCACAATGCTCTGGGGTGTTGCACTTTCCCGGCACTGTCCCCACAAGCAGCATTGCCCAGCACTGCCCAAGGAATATTCCCAGTTTCTGCTGGTGGCAACGGTCCCCTGCCCTCAACCCTTCAGGGACCCCTCAGGAACCATACCAGGGCAGGTACCACAGGTCAAGGTAGCAGTGGGCAACAACTTTGTCCTAAGTATGTAGAATAGAATCAGAATCATAGAATAGTTCGGGTTGGAAGAGACCTTTAGATGTCATCTAGTCCAACCCCCCTGCAATGAGCAGGGACACCATCAACTAGACCAGGTTGCTCAAAGCCCCATCCAACCAGGCCTTAAACACTTCCAGGGATGGGCATCTACCACCTCTCTGGGAAACCTGTGCCAGAGTTTCACCACCCTTACTGTAAACAAATTCTTCCTTATATCTAATCTGAATCTGCCCTCTTTTAGTTATAGTCTGTAGGTACAGGTCCTATTAAAAAGTTTGTCCCCATCTTTCTTATAAGCCCCCTTTAGGTACTTGAAGGCCACAATAAGGTCTCCCCAGAGGTCTCCCCTAAGGACTCCTCCTTCTCTTCTCCAGGCTGAACAACTCCAACTCTCTCAGCTTGTCTTTATAGGAGGAGCTCCATCCCTCTGATAACATTTGTGGCCCTCCTCTGAACCCCCTCCAACAGGTCCATGTCTCTCCTGTGCTGAGAACCCCAGGGCTGGACACAGCACTCCAGCTGGGGTCTCACCAGAGTGGAGCAGAGGGGCAGAATCACCTCCCTTGAGCTGCTAGCCACACTTCTATTAATGCAGCCCAGGATTTGGTTGGCTTTCTGGACTGCAAGCACATATTGTTGACTCATGTCCAGTTTTTCATCCCTCAAGTCTTTCTCGGCAGGGCTGCTCTCCAGCCCTTCATCCTCCAGCCTGTATTGGTACAGGGGATTCCTTGACCCAGGTGCAGGACCCTGCACTTGGCCTTGTTGAACCTTATGATGTTCACATGGGCCCACTTCTCCAACTTGTCTGGGTCCCTCTGGATGGCACCCTGTCCCTCAGGTGTGTCAACAGCACCACTCAGCTTGATGTCCTCTGTAAACTTGCTGAGCATGAACTTGATCCCACTGTGTCATCGATGAAGACATTAAACAGAATCACAGAATTAGAGAATCACATGGGGTTGGAAGGGACCTCTGTAGATCATCTAATCCAATCCCCTTGCCAAGGCAGATCCACCTAGAGCAGGTTGCACAGGAACATGTTCAGACAGGTTTTGAATGTCTCCAGAGAAGAAGACTCCACCACCTGCCACCCTCAAAGTAAAGAAGTTCCTCCTCATGTTTAGGTGGAACTTCTTATATTCCAGTTTGTGCCCACTTCCTCTTGTCCTATCCCTGGGCACCACTGAAAAAAGACTGTCCCCGTCTTCTTGACATCCACTCTTTAAATATTTATAAGCATTTATCAGATCCTCTCTCAGCTTTCTCTTCTCCAGACTAAAAAGACTCAAGTCTCTCACCTCTCCTCATAAGGGAGATGCTCCAAGCCCTTAATCACATACTCATAGAATCATACAGATTGTGCTGGTCAGGTGTGGGGCAAGGCCCAACAAGCGTACCCACCAGCCAACTATTTACACGCAACCAGTCCTCTTTATCCCCCCAGTCCTCTTTATCCCCCCAGTCCTCTTTATCCCCTCACCATTCTATTTCCCACACTTGTTCCTTAAGTCAGCTAAATCCCTCCCTTTTCCCACCTTTGATTCCTCCCCTGAAAAGGTCCTGTGCAATCTCAAAATGTTCTTCGCCTGTATCCCATGTGTCCCACAGCCCTAGATAGCAACCCTACTTAGCCCAAAAGGTGACCTGGAGAGCTCCATGACACAGACTTAAGAGCATAGCTGAGGTTGGAGTGACCTCTGGAAATCACAGAATCATAGAATGGTTAGAGTTGGAAGGGACCTTAGAGATCATCCAGTTCCAACCCCCCTGC